>JAZHYW010011651.1:0-76200 GCA_037355805.1 Ixodes ricinus
TCAACGACGACGATCGCAAGGGAGGTGTCGGTAGAGCATTGGAAATCGCAGGTGGTGCTCGCCGTTTTGTGTTGCGACCACAACAAACAAAGCAAAAGCAACACAACAAAACTATTAAAAGTAAAAAAAAAGAGCTTCACATCTTTTTTTTAGCTGCACATTACACGTGTACTATGTTTGCTTATTTGCTTTCGCGGCGTCGGTCGGAACTAAGAACAAAAAGAGGAAAAAGAATAACGTAGTGTAGCTCACACTGCTTGGTAAATAGAATTCGAACGCTGCAATCTGCTTCGTGCTAGCAGTGTGGGACCTGCTTTGCTTTCGCATTTCTTTCCCAGTGACTTTGGCAGGCTGTTTGTTTGGTCGCTTGACGCAGCAGTTCAAAAGTACATTCCAGTACCTGTTGGCGTACATGTCCAGGCAATCCTTGCACACCGTGACTTTGTTTTGAGTGTCGATCAGCGGCCTCAAGTACGTTTTCAGCTGAACTCTTATTCGGTGAAATATTCGTCTGTTGAGGCATCAGTGGTGATTTCGATGCGGGACTTGAGATAGCTCTTCCAGATTAGTTTGAAGTAACTTAATTACTTACGGTCTTCGGGAAGCGGAAGAAAGAATTTCAACCACATCAGAAAAACTTAGTTTTAGCAGTGGAGATGGCAGGCACATGGCATGCATGCCATCTCCAAGTATGCGCTGGTGTATGCCCGAAGGCGGCCGGTTGATCAACCAACGATGACCCATAGCAGTAGTGACCGCGGGACTCAAATAAAATCCGATAGAAATGTTTTTAACAAGCTTACACTTCTTAATATATTTATTAAGTATCAAAAGGTACATATGAAGATTTCGGATCTGAAACTCAATCGAAGAGACGAACATAGGAGGTTATCACAGACGACAGTGGAAAACAACAACAAGAACAACAAGAACAAAGTTGCAGACGGCCCTCAAATTTCCGGGCATAGCGTAGCACGTGCCACTGACGTAGCAGATGAACTGGGGGTAGTAAGCGACGAAGCGAAGAAGAAAGTAAAAGCTAAGCCAAACAATTGAATGCAAAATACGCTATGGTTCGGAACGTCAAGTAAGCACAAGAAAGTAAAAAAGCAAACAAAAAACATAAACGCAGGAGGAAGAGACCGCGGCAATATGGCGTCGCCTCAAACATAAAAAGAATGTAGACATTGAAAAATGGAATGAGGTGCACGTTTTATTAGTTTCAGTAATAGCGTCAGATTTGCATGTGCACAATCGTTTTCTTCTAGAGCATACTGACATCGCCGTCGCGTCGTGGTTTAAATTGCCTTCTGCTTCTTCATCCGAAGACAATCGGGTCAGCCAGCTCGCCTATTCGACGAAACGGTTTTATGCAATAAATTCATGAGAAATTGAAATTGCAACAAACAAACGAATTGATCAACATGAACAGTAAAATTGACACGTAGCATAGTTCTAAATTTTTTTTACATTGCCCTTTTCAAGGAAACAGGGCGAAGGTACATTTGTGTTTTGCCTGGCTTACGTAAGTTCTGACGGAGTGTTTTCTTCAGGAGAGCCCGAAAGGTACCCCTACAAGCTGTAATATCTTTCCCACGCGAAGAAAATGTCCTTGACTCATGAGGTGGAACCTACTTTTTAACATTCAAAGCCGCGAATACCCGTGACAATTTTTTTTTTCCATGGTCACCTCGCACGGAGATAGGCAAAACCAATGCGTTGTGGAGAATTCGTCTGCTAGCGGAGACTGAGCTCACCTGGGGTACTGTGATCACTTTTCGTCCGGGATCCGCAGGAGTTGCCAGTATTGGCTTGCATGGTATTTGGTATAGATCATATCAATGTCATCTGAAAGGGATACTTTCGTTTTGTTCTGACTAGAAATCTGTCACGCCACGCCACAGCTAGCCCAGGTGATGCGAAGCCAGAATTGCGGAGTGAGCGCATACGAACATGGCTAGGGGCCCTTCAGCAGTGCCTGACTGGCCAGACTTCCGTTCAACTTGTAGAGTTGTCTGCCTGCCAGAGGAGACAGGGTGCAGCGGCCGAAACATGCTTCTTCGTTGCACGCTTGCGCGACCAAATCCACGTGGTTCGCAGATAGTTCCTTTCTGCAGTAGCGGCACCTGGCTCGTCTGCTATCACCAGGAAGCTCCAGTAGCCAGACTTTAAGTTTGGGGTCTTGTAGCCAGTCTTTTCTAAACTTTTGCGCATACATTACCGGGCCCATTTCCCGGAGCAGTGAAAAAAACGTCAAAGGAACACTGAAACATCCATGCTGTTCAAGTGTGCGCGCACAAAACAGGGAGGCATGTGCCGATATTCGATGCCTCAATGTCTCGATGACGTCACAGGCATCACTCTCACAAACCAGAACATTGCTGAGAGTAAGCAAAGACGACTGTGGCTGGTTATGGATAGGACAGGTGCATTGTTGACAGTAAATCGATATATAACTTTCATATCTCCAAAAAACCGCCGAGGTTACATAAAACCGGCTAAAAATCCCGCCTCCCGCAAAACAATTATTTATCCCGCTAAACAGAACCCAAAACCGCTAATTTTAGCGGGAAAACCGCTAAATTGGCAACACTGGCGAAGAGCAGACAATTGTCCCCAGTGAGTGCGCTGGTTGCTAGGGGCAGCGGTTATGGCGCACCGTGAATTCACGAGGACGCCCATCAAACCACCGCGCGAGGCGGCTATGCAGTTGCTTCGCCTCAGACACGATCACATGGTCGTGTCGCCGCGGGGTCGGTTGGGATTTCGAATTCGGCTCCCGACGAGCCGCTTTCTCTCCTAGCCACTGGATGGCGCTGCAGGCGCCCCATGGCGGGCGAGGAGAAACCTCCTCGCCCATCGGTCGATATTGTCGGGTAACCGGGAGGCAAGAGTCTCTTAGGATTCCGGCCGGCGCTCAAGAAAGGCGAGTGCTAGCAACTGCTCTCGGGCAATAGCGGGACACGAGGCCTAGGGGCCCTCTTTGTGTTAAGCTTTAGGCTTAACGGACGTTTGTAAATATTTGAGTAATGTCGCGTGTGTTTGTAGTATAGATTGAGTGTTTTGTAGCGTTGTGTTTTTATGTACCAATAAACGGGGAGCGGAATTCCGCTCCCGTGAAAGAACCAGGCTGGACTCGGGTTGTTGACGGACCACGTGGGGAACGGCGTATCGGCGGCGGTACGCGAATTCCCACAAATGGCGCATCAACGTTGGGGCAGGCGAGCCGTAATTACGGTCGCAACGTCCGTCGACGACACTGCGTGAAAGTTTACGCGGGGCGGTCCCCCTGGTTGGCGGGTCTATACCGCGGCACTGCGAAGGTGGGAAGGGTACGTCCAAACAAGTGTTCGAGATGGCCACGGGTAATTTCGCCCTCACAGATTTAATGTTTTTGGCCGACGTCGCGACGTCGACGGGGCTGGCGGAGCGGAACTCCGCGGCGATGACCGCAGCGCTGAGTCCGGACACGCCGACGGTGTCGCCGGTGGTGTCTATGCCGCAAAGCACGGAGATGTCCCGTGAATCCACGGCGTTGGTTGCGGCGTTCGCGCACGCCTTACAGAGCATGCAGAGGGAAACGCCGACGCCGAAAACCCTCATCCGTATTCCGGTGCCGGAGTACAGCGGACACAGCGATCGAGCTATGAGCGCGACCGACTTCTTGCTGGCAATCCAGCGATATCGGAAGGCTACCGGCTTGACCGAGAAGGAGACGCTAGGCAGGGTTCTGCCGGTGGCTCTCGTAGGCCCGGCGGCCACGTGGCATCGCCTTGTGGGCGAGTCAGCCGGAACACTCGACGAGTTCACGGCCCTCTTCCGACAAGAATTCTTGCCGGCAGACTACCTGCCAAGAATGCGCAGGGAACTGGAGGAAAGAACGCAGGCTCCCGCTGAGCCCTTCGCGGAGTACCTGCGGGCGATGCAGGAACTCCTGCAGATCGCCGATCCGAATGCTACGGACCAGGAGCAGGTCGAGCGGGTGGTGAGGCAGGCGCATCCCACCTTTTCGCGGTATCTGCGTGGGCGCCCATTCGGAAGTCTGAGTGAGCTCGCACATGAGGCTCGCAGGGTTCAGGCCGACATACTGGCGGAGCGCAGGTACCACCTTCCCCCAGCACCGACCGACACGCTTGAACCCCGATGCGCTTGGCACGGGCCGGTGCCACGTGGGTATCGACGGGGGAGGCCGCAATGGCGGCGGCCAGCGGTGAGCCGAGCGGAAATCCCTGGGAGCTCACGGACGACGCCTTGGAGCCAGGATCGCTCCTAGGAAGGAGCGCGGCCGTCCATGCGACGGAATTCCGGCCGACTGGCGCACCACGGATCGCCGCAGCACAGGAGCAGACTGCCGCCGACCCGCTGCCACAAAGGGGTGAGCGCATCGGACGTTCCACTGGGGAGAATTCTATCCCAGGTTGGCGAGGCCGCTGCTTTCGGTGCCACGAAATCGGGCACTATAGGCGCGACTGCACAAGGGAGATTTCGGGAAACGGAGGAGGCCGCCGATAAAGTTATCGGCGGCGAAACAGACCAACGAGCGGGTCCCCGACATCCCATCGACGGTGTGCGTGCCAACGGCGTATCGAGTCGGGACAGCGACACGCACCGCGGCCCCATTTATTTCCCTGACAGTGGCGGGAAAGGAGTTCGCAGCCCTTCTGGATAGCGGGGCTAGTGCGTCGCTAATTGGGGACGAGGTCCTCAGGCATCTCCAACAGAAGTCCGTTCGGGTGAGGCATGGGGAGACCACTTTCCAGTTGGCTTGTGGGTCGACGACATCGAGGGAGCAGTGCGTCTCGTGGTACGTTGGAATCAACGCGCGCAGAGACAGCGGTTCGTCCATTTGGCCGGGCTGACGGTGCCCATCATTCTTGGACGGGATTTCCTGGCCAACACCGGCATCATCATTGACGTGGCAAGTGGCGGGTACCGAGAGAGGCACAGGCGCCCTTTCAAGTTTCGAGAAAGTTCTACGGGGACCATGGCGGCAGCGCTGGGAAAACGACAGAACAGGAAAGAACTGACCGCGACGACGTCACGCAGCCACTCAACACCGAGCTCCGTCGCGCACTGCGACGCAATGGGACCACCCGTTGGCCAATGCCGATGGACTGTCCCGACCCGAGCGAGAAAGGTTGGCGGCTTTGCTGCACAACTTTGACGAAATGTTCACCGAACAGCCGGGCTGCACCAAGCAGGTGCAACATCGACATTGAAACTGGGGACGCGGCGCGCTTGGAGTCCAATCCGCGTCCTGTGAGCCTGGCCAAGTGAAAAGCGATAGATGCCGCCGTCGATGAGCTCTTGGAGTCAGGAATCATTCGCCGGTCATCAGGACCCTGGGGATTCCCGGTGGTTTTGGTGCCAAGAGAAAACGGAACATCGAGACTCTGCGTCGATTATCGGCGCTTGAACGCGGTGACCGTAAAAGATGCGTATCCGTTTCCGAGCATCGAAGAAATCATCTCGAATCTGGGGACGAGCGAACTATTTCACCTACCCTCGACGCAAGCAAAGGCTACCTCCAAGTGGCGATGAGCCCGGGCGGCGAAAGCAAAACTGCATTCGTGTGTCACCGAGGCTTGTTCGAGTTCACTCGGATGCCGTTCGGATTAACAGGTGCACCGATGACATTTCAGCGGTTGATCGATGGGGTGCTCGGAGATGCCAAATGGCAGCACGCGCTCGCCTACCTGGACGACATCATTGTGTACTCGGAAACTTTCGAGGACCACCTTCGTCACCTCGAGGACGTGTTGCGCAAACTGCGGATCGCCGGCCTCACTCTAAGCCCGACTAAAGCCCAAATTGGAGCTTCTGAGATCAGCTTGTTGGGATTCCGGATCGAGAGAGGAAACGTTTCCCCGACGCGGACAAGTTGCGGGCGATCTTGGAGTTCCCAGTCCCTACCGATGTCGGGGGAGTGCGCCGTTTTCTCGGCATGATAGGATACTACCGAGCCTACATCCCGAACTGCGCAGCCATGCAGGCACCCCTCACGCAATTGCTGAGGAAAGCGGCTCCCTGGAGCTGGGAGCGCCGCAGGAGGAGCGTTCCTCCAGCTGACCGAGGCATTGGCGCGTACAGCATCCCTCAAACTGCCAGACCTGAATAGGCCATTCACGATCCAGACGGACGCAAGCGACCAGGGTCATCGGCGGCGGTACTCTTGCAGGAGGCAGAGGGGAGAGATCCGACCGGTGGCATTTGCCAGCGGGGCACTGAACCCGGCGGAGAAGAACTACAAGGTGAGTGAGCGCGAATGCCTGGCCATCATTTTCGCTCTCAAGAAGTTCGATCATTATGTCGAGGGGACGGAATTCACGATCGAGACGGACCATATGGCCCTCGCGTGGCTCTCCCGAATCAGGAACCGCGCCGGAAGACTGGCGCGCTGGGCCTTGACACTGCAGAAATGCTGAGTACCGAGGTCGGTACCGGAAGGGCACGACAAACGTGGTGGCCGACGCGCTCTCCGCAGCACCCGTGGATCCCCACCGAGCGAGGCAGCAGACTACGGAGGCGGTGCCATCCGCCGGGAGACGGGAAATCCCGCCTCGCCCTCCGCTCCCCACTGTGGCGGCGTCGCGCAGCTGGCTGAGGCGATTACCTCACTGGGACCGGCGTTCAACCGAACGGAACTGTTCGAAGCACAGCAGAGCGAGTCGTTTTGTCGCGCTATCTTCGACCGGCTCAGGCAAGAGATGGGTCCTGACCAGACAGGCGAAAAAACGCTCCGGCACTCCGGAACACCGAGAGGGCCAAACGCCACCGCCCAGGAGTCAGAACATTGAAGCAGGTGAGCTGGAGTCTTACCTGATCGATGGGGACGGCGTCCTGCTGCGCTACTTTCCGGAAGAGAGCATTCAGGTGAGTCGTTCAAAACCGTGGTTCCCCGCGATCTCAGAGTGGCAGTGCTGCGTCACTACCGCGATGCGGACGGTCACGGCAGTGCACCGAAGTCGTGGCATACAGCTGCGCCGTTTCGCTACCTGGCCGGGTGTGAAGGGCAGCTGTGCCGGTATGTCCGGAGCTGCGCCGTGTGCCAAGAGCGCAAGCCCAGGGGGCAGACCACCCGGCCTGCTCGAGCCGATCAGTGAGTACGCGGCCATGGGAGATCGCGGCCTGCGACTTGATGGGACCCCTGCCGCGATCAAGGCGGAGGCTATCAACATGTGTTGGTAGTAACCTGCCACTTCACCGGATTCGTCGAGATGTTTCCAATGCGGAAGGTGACAGCCAAGGGAGTCCTGGGCAGGCTGTCCGAGGTCTGGTGCCGCTGCGGGTTCCCGAGAGACTGGTGAGTGACAATGCCTCGATATTTTGCTCGAAAGTTTTCGCGGCAACCTGTCAGGCCCTCGGGATTAAGCATTGTGAAGACTTCGTGTTACCATCCCCAAGCAAATGTGACCGAGAGGCGGAACCGCGACATTAAGCCGCTGCTCGGGGCGTATGCTCGTAAGCAGCGGGACTGAGATCTGCACTTGGATTCGATTTCGTTTGCATTGCGGTCCAACCTCAACCGCAGCACTGGGTTCCACGCCGCGCTGCTGAACTCCGGCAGAGAACTCTCTACGCCGGCCGACGCGGTTCTCCGCCCGCGACAAGAGCGGCCAGAGCGGTGCCCTCGCAGCGAGGACCGCGGCAGCGGACAAGAGAGCGACTGTTGCGGGCGCTGGACGCCGCTCGCAGAAACAGGGCTCGCGCGCGCGCGGAGCAGAAGAACACCTACGACAAAGCGCACCGCGATGCGCAGTTCGAGGTGGGCGACACCGTTCTTCGGCGAAGTCACGTTCAGAGCGATGCGAGCAAGTTCTTCTCGGCGGCGTTGGCCCCCAAGTGGGTTGGCCCCTTCGTCATCGATTCCAGGGTCCCGAGTGACCGTACACGCTGAGGGACCAGAATTCCTGATCTCGTCCGCGGGACAGTTCACATCGGCGAACTGAAACCCTTTTTCCCCAGGGAAGGGGATGAGCCGGTCAAGCGGCCGCAAAGGGGCATTCGCGGGCACCAACGATCTCAGGATTTCCTGGGACCACCGCGGCACAGCTACAACACGCGTAGGCCGGGAGGCAACCCGATGGGATCGGAACCTCGTAGAGTGCGTGACTCGGGAATGGGAAAGGGAACGATCCGAAATCGGCGTTCCCGGCATTGTTTTTTTTTCTTTTTTTTTTTCTTTGTGGATGGGGGGGGGGGGGTGCCTCGGAACCCTCAGTGTTTTTTTTTTGTTTTGTTTTTGCTTTCAATGTTTTTATTTTTGCGCACGGCGTTCGGCTGGTAAACTGTCATCGGCCCTGCGGCTGCTGCCTCGAGACGCAACTTGGTGTGCACCGGATGGTCCTCTCCCTGGGAGACGATGAAAGGATGAGTCGCCGTCTGGACAAACACCAGCCTGGGTTGAACTCCTCGTCTTCGGGCAGCGTATCCCCGGCCGGAACCACAGCTCGGGAGCCTCGTTGGGACGTCCGCGACGTCACGCCAGGCGCGGGTGCAGTTCTCAGTGAAATTGGACTTCCAGCCCGCATCGTTCCGGGAGGGCTGGCGCAGCTGGGTCGCAACCACTCCATGGGGGGCCAGTCTCATGGTGGCCAGGCACACTGTTCAAGGACCCCGTTGCCCCGGAGGCCGCCGCCAAGCCGAAGTCGACACAGTCTACTGTGAGGTGTTGCGGTGGCCCGCGAGCCCCAGGCCTCAGGGCGAACTGATGGACCTCAGTGAGGACGACCCATGGGACCAGTGGTGTGGGTGTGCGTGTGGGGGTTTCCAGGCCAAACAAAGCGACGGTGTTCCCGAGCAGCCTAGCCGTATGTCCGAATTCCGGCGTACTTCGATTTTTAGGAGAGGGAGTATGGCGCACCGTGGATTCACGGGGACGCCCATCAAACCACCGCGCGAGGCGGCTATGCAGTTGCTTCGCCTCAGACACGATCACATGGTCGTGTCGCCGCGGAGTCGGTTGGGATTTCGAATTCGGCTCCCGACGAGCCGCTTTCTCTCCTAGCCACTGGATGGCGCTGCAGGCGCCCCATGGCGGGCGAGGAGAAACCTCCTCGCCCATCGGTCGATATTGTCGGGTAACCGGGAGGCAAGAGTCTCTTAGGATTCCGGCCGGCGCTCAAGAAAGGCGAGTGCTAGCAACTGCTCTCGGGCAATAGCGGGACACGAGGCCTAGGAGCCCTCTTTGTGTTAAGCTTTAGGCTTAACGGACGTTTGTAAATATTTGAGTAATGTCGCGTGTGTTTGTAGTATAGATTGAGTGTTTTGTAGCGTTGTGTTTTTATGTACCAATAAACGGGGAGCGGAATTCCGCTCCCGTGAAAGAACCAGGCTGGACTCGGGTTGTTGACGGACCACGTGGGGAACGGCGTATCGGCGGCGGTACGCGAATTCCCACACGGTGGAGCGGACCAGTGGCAAGCTGCGCTTTGCTCACAGGGCGCAGAAAGCCAACCAGGAGCCGCCATTTCCTTCGGGGAGGCCTTGAAACCTTTGCTCTTTATGCGTTTGTTTCTTCTCGGAGCGGGCAGCTGACACGGGAACTTTGAAGGCGATGAAGTGTGCTTTCCATCAACACCAAGACGGCGGTGCTCCGTGGTGCCGTTTCGAAGATATGGCACTTCAATAAATGCCATTGTTTTGTGAACTCATGCAAATATTTCGTCACCTCGGGTTAGTGGCGTACGCAGGATTTCATTTCAGGAAGGGGGGGGGGGGTCAGGGGTCAGGTCGGACTAACGAGAGTAAAGATAAAAAGAGAAAGAAAGTCCAGAAGGAAATAAAGCATTTTATTTTTTTTAATAAACTATGCATTCTTCTTATAAATAATTAAAATAAAGTTGTCATATTGGTTTTGGGATGATTATGATACATAAAAAAGATGCCCTGGAAATTTCTCACCAGGAAGGCATTTGCATTTCACTTTTGTTTTTATTGACAAGTCACGTCAACAGAAGGCACCAGAGTTAGCAGAAAACAACAAGAATAAAAACAAATATTTTATAAAGCACGACTCCAATGCAAGAAGCCTCCAGTCATCGGGGCTGCTAAAACTTTGATGCAAAAGTAGAAACGTGGAACACCTTGATGGATAGACGATAAACACTGGAAAGCTGTTCCACCATAAATTACTACCTATCTTAACCTGATCTAACGAACAAAAATCTCGCGTGATTTGTTCGTTGGTGTCAATGTCTAAGGTTTCCGAAGTCCATCCACAATAGAAGGTCAAGGCGACGGGTTGAGGACAGCGCTAAAATGCGAATCATTTGATTGACAACAACCGTCACTTCTTGGTGTGAATACAGAAGGGCAAGTCCTGCAAGCCTCGCTTGAGACGTTGTGGCGCGCAGGTAGGTCTTCAGGCCTTTTCGGCCCCCCTGTGTACGCCACTGCCTCGGGTTATATATATATATATGTTTTATTATAGCACTTCGCAACTGTTTTCAGCAAAGATACTTAGGAAATGTGCAAAATGTGAGCCATAGAAGTAAAAATTTGACTTACAAAAAAAACATCTTTTGGTAATTTTTCGCGAGTTAAAAGCGGCGTCCCCCTTAAACTAGCATCGCCAAGCTATGATGGAAATCCTCAATAATAACATCTTTCTACATCCTTGTTGAGCTTCCTTCCCAGTTCATGAAGCATTTATGCTCTGCAGGCGTTTCCCCAGGCTTTGTCCTCGTGCACATGACGAACATCTTGCTCCAGACGCAAAGAAACAGGACCTTTTGGGTCCTGTGGCCAACAATTGCTGCCTGAAAAGAAATGGTAAAATAATTGTGATAGGTGACTGCTACTCAAATATGTTGCATCAAATCCTCCAGTATTGCATGAAAACTAAAGCAAAATTAGCTCACCAAATGAATAAGGTCCATTATATTTACAGTAATTCTAGATACTCACTACAGTGATAGTACATTATTTTTTCCTTTTCTTATCTGTGCCCTAAAATAAATCTTCTTTCCTTGTTTTTTTTTTTTGTTTTTTGGTACAAATCGAGCCAATTATTTGCATTATTCCACATGATCCCTCCGAGACCATATAAACTGTTAGCTGTTAGATAAAAAAATAATTAATGGCTCTTCCTTTTATGGGGATAATTCGGCAGCGGCACGAAATATGCAAACTGAAAAGTAGTGCTTCACTCTGTAGCATGTCACACTAGAATGTTTCATGGTTACATGTGGTTGTGCATGTCACACATCCAGTTGCACGACGCAAACGCAAAAAGGGGGGGGGGTGAGCAATGACATTATAAATGCAGACCCCCCCCCCCCCCCGGTTCTCTCAAATACTTCCGATGCCCCTGGAAGTGTGTATCGCCGTGAGCAGTAGAAGGGCATTGGGCTGTTAGCACATGACGAATAGATATCGCTGGCGGCAGCGTGCGAGACGGCAGCACGAACCGTCTCGCACGCTGTCACGTGGCTTTTGTGGACTAAAGTTATGGCGGCGTCATGGATGTGCCGAACCCTTTGTGACATCGATCTATTGTTCAGTTTTCACGTCAGCGTCGACCGATCAAGAAATTCGACAAAGAGAGTTTTCAATCTTTTCGTTATTTAGTCTCTTCACTACCGAGCCAAACGCGCACTATGATTGCGAATCAGTGTTTCTTTATTCAGACATATCTACTGATCATAGAAATAATTTTAAATAACATATTGGAAATCATTAACTAGAAAAATGATGGTATTCAATTGAGGCCCTGAGTAGTCACTTCGTATGAAAGTTGAGATAACACTTTTTGTTTTGAAGGCTCATCAAGACGGACTTGTCCTTCCACTTTACCAAACATGGTTTCCGTCTTTTCTTACCTTCTGCACGGAAGTTCCTCTGCTCATCTGCTCGTCTCTGGGGAATATGAGTGCAGCACCATCCGTGTGATTTGCAACAACTGTCCCTGTTAAAAAGATGTTCTCAGCCAGGTGCTCAATGATTACAATACCGGTGAGACACCTGTCTGCAAACAAAAAGGTTGGAGTGTCTTTGGCATTGAGTGGCTCAACCAGTCTTTTTACCACAGCTCCTCCAAGACCATACATCTTGACGTCTTTCTTGGGAACAGTGTTTTTTCTGGTGTAGGTGACACAGTCGAGCACAAGACCATCAGGAGAAGCAAAAACAAAATGTTTGAGCCCTAATGGCTTTGGTTTTGAGGGCAGATATTGCCTTATTGCACAGCTGCTACTAAACGGAATCAACTGCTCGTCCACAGCAATCTTGCACACTCATGGCAATGCGTGAGACGCGGAACTGAAGGCGCTTAGGATTGGTCAGACTAAGAAGAGATTTTCCTGGTTCTGTTCGTCCTTCAGCGCAGCCAAACTTACAATGCAGATGATTTTGAAGTTCATAAAATTTGTTCCTGGTCATAGATTCTGACACCAGGGTATGCTGCAGGCTCTCGACCAGTATCGATCAGCATGTGAATGCCAGCTAGTTTTTCACTTTCGCTGGTGTCGTCTTCACGAAAGTGGTGGTTTCGTTTTTGACTAGAGTATAAGTTTATCTAAAGTGCCCATTCGATCCAGAAATCTTCAGGGAAATACTTCGCAAAGTATTCATAGTTGTAGAAAAGTCAGCGCCGTGGAGTTTCAATTTCTTCTTGTTGTTCATGATCTTCAACTGTGACGTTTGAAAACCTAAAGAAAAATATACATTCAGAAACTATGCAATTAACGAGGTAAATACATTTACTTACAATGTTCTGTGCCATTGCATTTTGTTTTTTTACAGCTTGATGGTTTGTTGGTGTTTTCAGTTGCACAAACTTTTTTAGGTACAGGCTCCTCATCAGAGCTTGTGTCTGAGTTTTCAACGTCACCCTGAGCCACTGTATACTCTTCTTCAATGTCTGAGAGGTCTCTGCTGCTATTCTTGAGAAGTTCCTCCAGTTGTTAGTCCGTTAGGTACCTTACCGTAACATACCAAAACACATATTGACAACGAAGGTGCTCAATTGAGTACCCCCACATAAAGAACAGCCTTTTGTTTAAGGGGCCCACCAACAATTTTTTGACTGGTTTGAAGTTTGCGCTGAAACGGAGCTCCATGAAAGCAGGAACACAGAGGAAAAAATATATTACAGAAATTCGCACTATCTCGTGAGTTATTAGCAAATTAAATATTACAGAAAACAACTTTAAATAAGCAAAACATTGCGCTTCATGACGTAAAATGAAACAGTTTAGCGATTGGAGCAAAGCGGTTGGCCAAGTGGACGCGAGTTTGGTTGATAGCCCGTCAGCCTGGTCGGCCATTAGGCCTCGCTGCAACCATCGTCGCTTTGGAATCGGGTTGCCATCATTGATGATTTTACCGGGCTTATTGGATTTTGAGCGCCGAATTCTTAAAAAGGAGTGCAGACTTGGGCGTCGCGCCACACGAGGACACACCACGCAAGCGCCGCGACGCGTTTCTGCCTCAGTCTGCTTCGACAGCCGCGGAAGACTCGTCTTCCGCAACTCCGCCACTGGAGCCGCCTCGGTGAGTAGGAGGTACTCCGCTGCTGGGGGGCGCGTATGAGCGACGAGGCGTTGTTTTCGCCCTTTTGAACGTTAAGTTGCAACTTTATTAGCTCTATAAAAACGACTTGTTAGAGAAATAATGACGGTTAGCGTGTGATATACTTTATTTCGCTTCAAAATTTCTTGGACGGCTCTCGCCAATCACGAAACCCAGTGAATGTGACGTATAGTGAAAGGGAGCGCCGTTATGCGCGCGCATTCGGCACCTCGCGGCGCCACCGTCGGAGGAGGTGTTTCCGAGTTGTCAAATTAAAATATGATGCGCTAATATTTTTAAACTCTTTCGTTGTCCACTGGGTTTCCGGAACCACTAGAGTGGAGAAACCGCAAAAAAAGTAGACGCTCAAATACTGTTGGAGGGCCCCTTTAAAGATATTTTTCAATTTCTGGCTCCATTTGCTGTCAGTTAATGCACAGATATATCTGGCATTAATACAAAAAAAAAACAAATGTTATGATAAACTCAAAAATGTTCACATCAATCATTCTTACTTACCAGGACGACAACTCGAAACCTCGCCGACTCGTGAACGCTATTTGCAGAGGGTTGTCATTTATGTTTATCCTGGACCTGTGGCACCATATATATGTGTGTTTCTGAATCAGTCTTTCCCCGATTGAGTACCGCCGTTGTGTAGCGCAGAATTTCTATTTATTTCACAGGATGCGTCAAAAACGAAGGTACCGTAAAGTTCCGAAAGAACGCCCACCCAAAATGAAGAGATAAATGGTGAAAAACATGGGGTGGGCTATCTTTGGGGACGCCACAGCAAAACTTTATCAAAAACCGGCTACAAACTACGTGACGCGGAAACTGATACCGCAGATCGTGGACACCGCAAATTCGCGTTTCATGATGCGATAAACACGCGGGAACCCGCTACAAACTTGCCTGTCACAGGAACCGATATCGCACGCGCAAATCGCGGACAGAAAGGCAGGAATCCGCTACAAACTCGTATGTTACGGGAACAAATACCGCAGATCGCGAACGCAGCAAAATCACATTTCACAATGCAATATAGTACACGCAGGACCAACTCGCGTGGAATGGAGATCGCACACGCAGATCGCGGGCAAAAACGCGGGAATCCGCTATAAACTCGCTTGTCTGACGTGCCGGTACAGCAAATTGCGCGGTTGATGCGATTCCCGTCGGACATTGCGTGTTGTCCGACGGAAATGGGGGGGGGGGGGGCGATGTTTCGGAATTTTTATGTTACATATATTTATTTAGAAAAACGGGATGGGCGACGTCTCGGGGGCGGGCGTTCTCTCGGAACTGTACGGTACTCGCTTGAGTACCAGGGCAGCGAAGAGGTGGTGCACGGGATTGCCCTATTTAATGCCCGTTGAGCCCGATAAACTCGCGAGTGAAAGGGGAAATCATATAGTCACCCTTCCCGTCTTTTTTTTTTAACATGTTGTAATTAAAAATTAGCACCATGTATATTCATAAGTGTACACAGCATGATGCCATTAGCACTAACACGACATTGGCGATTTTTGTTACATTTTGTTCCAAAAGTGTATTGTCTGGCACCAAGTTTTACTGCTGAGGTTAACACATTGTGTGAGCACTTCCAACCACCACAGTAGTTTTGATGACAGCTCTTAGATAATTAAAATATGGCAACCAACCAAGTCCTAAACGTGTAGGAGCCCTATGTTTTGAACCGACTTGGTTCTTCGTCAGAGGCGACTGTGGCCGTTGAGGAGCGGCGTTTTTTGGTCTTCTTTTTCTTCTCTCAGGGATGTGGCGCATTTCTCGATCTTCTTCTTTCCCGAAAATGGTGAAGCCCGTTCACATACACTGTTGGTAAAGCACCAAGGCACCTATTTATGTTGCCTGGCGCCTTTAGAATGTGCCAGGACTCTATGAAAAGCCTATGTCGGTTGTTAGCCTCTGCGTCGATAATGCCGGTGTTGTCGAAATCAATCCGGTGGTCTTTGACTTCGCAGTGCTCAGCGACTGCGCTGCGCTCGTGGTCGAGCTTGCGAACGTCGTTTTTGTGTTGGTGTATTCTTTCAGTAAAGTTCTTTGTCTCGCCGATGTAAGAGGCTGGACAGTCTGCACAAGGAATCTTATAAACCACGCCCTGCTTTTTTTTCGTTCGGAAGGCGATCTTTTGGGCGGGGCATTAGTAACCCAAGCGTGGACATCGGCTTGTGGGCCACGCTGAGTCTTTCTTTGGCTAGCACGCGTGCAAGCGCCTCGCTTGTTCCTTTAACTAGGGTACGCATCTGCATACCCTACGTCAAAGGACCCTACGAAGTCAGTGTGTGTCAACTTTTCATTACGTAGGGGCATGATCCTAGAGCCTAGTCTGACCTTAAGGGGGCAGGCAATTCCTGTTCGTAATGAACACAAGTTTCTAGGAGTGATATTTGATACAAAGTTGAATTTCCGTAGTCATGTACTTTACCTGAAACAGAAGTGCTCAAGGTCAATGAACCTCTTAAAGGTGCTTTCACACAAGTCTTGGGGTAGCGATCGGGAGTGCCTCCTTCGTCTCTATCGCTGCTTGGTTCGTTCAAAATTAGATTATGGATGCGTAGTGTATGGATCCGCACGTCAATCTACCCTTCAGGTGTTGAACCCGATCCACCATCAAGGCCTCAGGCTTTCTACTGGTGCTTTTCGGACGTCCCCTATTCCTAGCCTATATGCTGAGAGTAATGAATATTCACTTGAAAAGAGACGATTTTATTTAGGGTTCCAGTATGTATTAAGAATTCGCTCTATCCCTTCCCACCCAATCCAGGAATCAATTCAGGATTCTCGCTATGAAACCACATTCCAGAACAAGCCATCTGTCGTACCCCTTTTACACAGAGAATTAAAGCATGTTCACAGGCGTACAATCTTGACAGTTTCAGCCTAGTTGCCCAACTTCCACTGGCAATAGCTCCTTGGGAGTGCACAGCACCCATAATCAATTTTACTCTGATTAAATATAATAAGCGGCAAACTCCTGTTGCTGCCCTGCAGCAGGAGTTTTTGCAGGTTGCTTATACGTACAGCAACTGTAGGAGCTTCTTCACAGATGGTACTAAGAGTGATTCTGTTGTTGGTTGTGCTGTTATAAGCGAGACATGGAAGGTTGTTAGGCGTCTTGATGCCAGAGCCTCAATCTTTACTGCAGAATTATATGCTTTAATTTTAGCTGTTGAATTCATTATAGAAAACTCTATCCAGTATTCTGTTATCTACTCTGACTCTCTCAGCGCATTAAAGGCACTTGCTTCCTTTGAAATACCGAAGAATACCTTCGTTACTAGGCTCCGGAGCATTGTGCACACTGCAGCAAAATCACACCTACACATCAATTTCTGTTGGGTTCCTAGTCATGTCGGTATTCAGGGAAATGAGGATGCTGATAGAGCTGCCAGTACGTGCATTGAGAGGCAAGTGGATGTGAAGTACATTCCATACACTGACTACAAACACAGTCTCAAAAGAGCAATCCAGAAAAACTGGCAGTTAGAATGGGACACGGAAATAAACAACAAGCTTCATTGCGTGAAACCTACCCTGCGGGAATGGGCAAGTTGCCGACACAGGGAGCGCTTCTTTGAGGTGGTGCTCTGTCGTCTGAGATTGGGACACACCCATCTCACACATGGGTACCTCTCCTACGGGCAGAGGCGGCTCCGAAATGTGAACACTGTAACGAGTCATTGAGTGTCATGCATATTCTTATCACATGTCCTAAGTACCATCACGAACGCACCACCTTTTTCTCTACCTTTTTTCGCAATCATGTCCCGTTCCACCCGGCATTATTATTGGGTGACGAACCTCTTGTGCCGCACCGTCAAGTTTTTAAATTTTTAGATAGCATTGGCATCCTACATCGGCTATGAAGTTTAGTTTGTTTTCATTTCTATTACATTTGCCTGAAGATTAGCGGTGGCAGAGAGCCGGCGATCATGTATCGTCGGCACAATCTCCCAAACTTCCTAGTAGTGATGAAATTCCTTTAGAGTGCCTCTGGCTAGCGGAGCATCGGTTAAAAATTTCTGGAGGCCTTAATAGGCCTGTATCTTGTAAAGTTTTTAAACATTCATTCCCCATATTTTTAATGGAACTACCTACTATAGGTCTTTTCAGTATTGCCTTTAACCTACCCTGTGTTTGGCACACTATGGCCTTAGTTGCCGCTGTGCCATTAAACACCTAATTTTCTTCTGCCCTTTTCACGGCTACTATCCACGTTCTCGGACGAACGGAGGGCGAGAACACGTGAAAACTGATCTTCAAACCTTCCCAGACTTTCTTGGTACAGCCCCCGTCGCAGCATTTTGACGAGAAGGCAGGTTTGTTGTCTGGTTTCTTACAAAGAGGAGATGCATGTCTCGCACGGCGACTTCTGCCAACCGCCCCAGACCGGAAGTGCGTTTGACGCGCCACCACCAGCGGCGTGACGTAGGAGAGTTGAGTTTGTGTATAGTTATCGAGTTATGTAATACACAATGCAAAAAGTAGCACTTTTTCCGGGAACTTTTTGATGTACTAAGTTTACAAGAAAAATATCACGCTGTATCTTATTTTACTCTTTTTAGATTGCAGTCTTATATCTAGCCACACCTTGCAGAAAAATACTAGAACTATGCAAAAAAAAAGTTTGCTCTGTAACTAATTATTTTCAGTCTCTCTTGAAGCAATAAATGAAGGTTTTATAACTAATGCTGGTAGAAAATTCAATTTCAAGTAGATATCAGCACTCTACATGTCTTGAAGAGCATGTGTACCAAGTTTCGTTAGTATAGGTTAACTCTAAGTTTACGAAAGGCTGCCATTGGTCACACATATCACAGCTGGTAGCTACTATGCAAACCAGCTTTGACACTTCATCGAGATGAACTTCCTTCAAGGGTGGTACTTTGAGCTTTTTGCAGCTCACAGCAGGACGACGCGCAGTAAGCCCACGACGGCGTCCATGCCAGCCGCGCTCCTGTGGACCAAGTCCTGCCGTCCTTTGCCAGCACACTGCCTAATAGAAATTGTTGTTATAATTTGATCAAACTGCGCAAGCCTCTGATGATTCCATGATTTCAGTAAAGCTAGAACAACTTGCCTAGCATTGATATCAAATCGCACTTTCATCCGCCGCACCATGAAAGGTCGCTGAATCTCCACTGGCATGGTGACACCTAGAACGTCTGGTACAGTAGTGAAATTAGTGGCAAAATGTCGAACCAGCAAAGTTCTGCACTTACTGTTCCCGCAGTGAGCGATCCAGTGGTTCACCATGTTGAGTGTCTGCCAGCTTCTTCCGCGTCGGTGATGCAGCGCAATGGGAGGCAGCATCAGTACCACCACCTTCTCCGCATGAAGTGTAATTCATCCTTATATAATGGCCAGGTCGGAGATCGGGCTGTTCGCGTCACATTCTCCCCGCAAGTCGTTGGTCCCAATCATGAGTATTATGCGCGGGGCGATAGGCGTCTCCATCACCGCATCAAGCAGCTGGCTTGCTGTGTCCCACTCACCAACGTAGAGCTCACTGCGACAGAAAAGGACGTTCAAAACAAGGATAGGCCATGATATGGAAGGTAGAAAAAACAGGTACACACACAGAGGTCGACGGCATACGTGCGGTATTAGGCAAGCCTACGAATTATGAATCCCTGCAAAAAGCTCACCAGAGAAAAGCTCACCGCAAAACCGGTGGATGCAAAAAAAAGCTCACCAGAATTTTGATAGGTGCGGAGAAAAGCTCTCCCACGATTATTTCAGCTGAATTGTTTCCGCATTCACGGGCAAGAATTGGCCGAGACGTTCCCGTACGAACTCTGCGAGTCCCTTTTCCAGATCAGGGTAACGACCACCCTTCGGTTCATGAAAGGCCTTTCGGGTAGTGGCGGCACGGAAGATCCGATTGCGGTTCTTCCTCCATTCCTGGTTCGTCGATTCGTTCACTCCGAGGCGCCGCGCCGCATACAAGTTGCCGATGACATCGGACATGAGGGTTGCCTTCTTAAAAGAGGGGTCGTACTAAGTCCTTTTCTCCATTTGTGGCCTGTCGGTGTGCGAAGCACGCGAAACGCAAACAACTCTCGAAAAGACTGTAAAAAAAGTCTTTCAATACACGCGGAACAAAGAAATTTGAGTTCCGTTTGGCGCGACGCTGACAGTGTGCGGCGTTACGGATACTCTAAACTCAATACTCCATCCTAAGGGGTATCGAGTTTCAAGTATCAAGCGGTTGGAGCGAGGGCGACCTTTGTCCTCGCTCCGGCCGTTCTCGCCCTCGTCACTCATCCCGCTTGCGCCTCGCTGGCGTTGGCCTCGTGCTCCTCTCGCACCATGTTTTTGCATTTTTGCGTGTGCTTCATAAGGGTGACAAATTTTTTTTAGATTCGGTTTTCCTCCTTTCACATGGCGCGATGATCCCTTCCCTTGTTTCTTTCAACTTTCTCCATTCCGTCTAAGGGATGGCTTTCTCCAGACTCTTGCACCTCGTGGTTGAACTCAATTGCGAATGTAATGCAAAGTGCGTTTTGGAGCACGTAATTTCGAAAAAACGCTCGTTATATTCGTGCAAATACGGTACTCACCAAGCCAGAAGCAGCATCATACTTGTTTTTGTATGATCGCTTTAGCCGAGCGCCGTCAGCGATGACTGTCACAAGTAAGTAGCCTTCGTCATCAACGTCACCAGATTCCTTTGCAAGCCTGAATTCTTCCTCTCCGTCCTTTTCCATAGCTTCCCACACAGTGGCTTTAGCGGCTTGTGCCACAGTCTCCTCACACTTCGCATAGGTCTTGCTGGACATTAACGGTACATTCAACAACGATATAAGCTCCGAGAGGTTTGAGAACCCGCATCCAATGGAAATTATTCCTGAGACTGCAGCAGTGTTCACGTCCACGCATTTTGCCGCTTGATGGAGGCGATTCTGACTCAATGACGGTTTTTTTGTTGCACATCTTGCAACGAAACGTAAAGGAACCATGCAGAACATATTTCTGTTCCGATACAAAGACCATGTCAGCGAACGTCCAGCTGAACCTGACATGGTCACAGCTTTCCTGCACGCTTTCCTGCACAGCTTTCCTGCACGTTCAGCTTTCAGCAGAAACAGGAAAAACCGGTGATCGCTTCTTCACGCTAACAAGAATGGAAAGTGTAGATGTGGTTTGTTAAAAAAAAGTCAGTACCGTATTTGCACAAATATAACGCAAAGGTAGATTTGAATGGCATAAAAAGAAATATTACTATTATAATGCGATCTGAGGCCGTGTAATGCTAGTGCACTTGAGAACATAAGAAAATGAAAAGAGACCGAAAGTCGACGTATGTTTTTCTTTCTTATTCTACTCGTCGTCGCTTCTGATCTCCTTGTCACTGTCCGTGAGCATCACGTCGTTCGGGGCATCAATGTTGTTGGAGAGGCAATACTTGAGCAAGGCGCGCGACACAATTGAGTGCCGCATAGCCTCCCATACGTTCGCGATCCACTGGTCGACGTGTGAGATCGACACCCCTTGACGCGTCCCGTCGGTGTGAGTGCCTTGTTATTCTCGGCCAGCCACTTCTCATACTCTCTTTGCACGCAATCCTTGAAGGGTTCGTTGATGCAAACATCGAGAGGCCGCAGTTTTGAAGTCATGCCCCCGGGAATCACCACGAGGTCGCTCTTGACCTCCCTGATCGCGTTCTTGACTTCGCCAGTCAAGTGTCCCCTGAAGGCATCCAGCACGAGCATGGGCGTCTTCGGCAATGCCGCACCCGGACAATTGTCCCACACGACGCGAAGCCACTTGCGCATCATTGCACTCTCCATCCACCTCTTCTCGTTGCACCTGATGTGCATGCGGGGAGGGAAAATCTCATTCTTCGGGATTGTCTTCCTTTTGAAGATGAGGAAGAGACGGCAGCTTGTGTCCGTCAGCTGTGCACGCCAGCATCGCCGTCACTCAAGTCTTCTCGTTGCCCATTGTACGGAGGCGCACCTCCTTCGTGCCACGAAAGTCCACGAGCGTAATTGGATGGCATGTCCAAGAAGATCGGCGTTTCGTTTGCATTGCCGATCTGACCGATCATGTAGTTACGGTGTGTGCGTAAGCGGATCACATGGCTTTGGAATTCTATCAGCATTTCTTTGTAGTCGGCTGGGAGCTTTTGGCATATTGAGGTTCTCCGGCAAAGTGAAAAACCAGCGCGATGCATGAACTTCTGGACCCAAGAGCAACTTGCCTTAACTTTTTTTAATTTCCCATACTAGACATAAAAATTCAGCCATTGATATAGTTTTTCGTGCAGACTCCAAACATGTACTTTGTTTTCATCTAACTGCTATAGTTATCGAGTTATGTAATACACAATGCAAAAAGTAGCACTTTTTCCGGGAACTTTTGATGTACTAAGTTTACAAGAAAAGTATCACGCTGTATCTTATTTGACTCTTCGTAGATTGCAGTCTGATATCTAGCCACACTTTGCTCAAAAATACTAGAACTATGCAAAAAAAGTTTGCTCTGTCTCTAATTATTTTCAGTCTCTCTTGAAGCAATAAATGAAGGTTTCATAACTAATGCTGCTAGAAAATTCAATTTCAAGTAGAAATCAGCACTCTACATGTCTTGAAGAGCATGTGTACCAAGTTTCGGTACTATAGCTATCTAAGTCGGTGCCATTGGTCACACATGTCACAGCTGGTAGCTACTATGCAAACCAGCTTTGACACTTCATCGAGATGAACTTCCTTCAAGGGTGGTACTTTGAGCTTTTTGCAGCTCACAGCAGGACGACGCGCAGGAGTAAGCCCACGACGGCTGTCCATTCCAGCCTCTGATGATTCCATGATTTCAGTAAAGCTAGAACAACTTGTCTAGCTTACATATCAAATCGCACTTTCGTCCGCCGCACCATGAAAGGTCGCTGAATCTCCACTGGCATGGTGACACCTAGAACGACTGGTACAGTAGCGATATTAGTGGCAAAATGTCGAACCAGTAAAGTTCTGCACTTACTGTTCCCGCAGTGAGCGATCCAGTGGTTCACCATGTTGAGTGTCTGCCAGCTTCTTCCGCGTCGGTGATGCAGCGCAACGGGAGGCAGCATCAGTACCACCGCCTTCTCCGCATGAAGTGTAATCCATCCTAGTATAATGGCCAGGTAGGAGATCGGGATGTTCGCGTCACATTCTCCCCGCAAGTCGTTGGTCCCAATCATGAGTATTATGTGCGGGGCGATAGGCGTATCCATCACCACATCAAGCAGCTGGCTTGCTGTGTCCCACTCACCAACGTAGAGCTCACTGTACAGAAAAGGACGTTCAAAACAAGGATAGGCCATGATATGGAAGGTAAAAAAAACAGGTACACACACAGAGGATGACAGCATACGTGTGGCATTAGGCAAGCCTACGAATTATCAATCCCTGCAAAAAGCTCACCGGAGAAAAGCTCACCGCAAAACCGGTGGATACAAAGAAAAGCTCACCAGAATTTTGATAGATGCGGAGAAACGCTCTCCCACGATTATTTCAGCTGAATTGTTTCCGCATTCACTGGCAAGAATTGGCCGAGACGTTCCTGTACGAACTCTGTGAGTCCCTTTTCCAGATCAGGGTAACGACCTCCCTTCGGTCCACGGAAGGCCTTTCGGGTAGTGGCGGCACGGAAGATCCGATCGCGGTTCTTCCTCCATCCCCGGTTTGTCGATTTGTTCACTCCGAGGCGCCGTGCCGCATACAAGTTGCCGATGACTTCGGACATGATGGTTGCCTTCTTAAAAGACTGGTCGTACTGGGTCCTTTTCTCCATTTGTGGTCTGTCAGTGTGCGAAGCAAGCGAAATGCAAACAAGTCTCGAAAAGACTGGAAGAAAAGACTTTCAATACACGTGGAACAAAAAGAATTTGAGTTCCGTTTGGCGCGACGCTGACAGTGTGCGGCGTTACGGATACTCGAAACTCGATACACCATCCCAAGGGGTATCGGAGTTTCAAGTATCAAGCGGCTGGAGCGAGGGCGACCTTGCCCTCGCTCCGGCAGTTCTCGCCCTCGTCACTCATCCCGCTTGCGCCTCACCGGTGTTGGCCTCGTGCTCCTCTCGCACCATGTTTTTGCGTTTTTGCGTGTGCTTCACAAGGGCGTCGAATTTTTTTCAGATTCGGTTTTCCTCCTTTCACATGGCATGATGATCCCTTCCCTTGTTTCTTTCAACTTTCTCCATTCCGTCTAAGGGATGGCTTTCTCCAGACTCTTGCACCTCGTGGTTGAACTCAATTTCGAATGTAACGCAAGGTGCGTTTTGGAGCACGTAATTTCGAAAAAAAAACTCGTTATATTCGTGCAAATACGGTACTTACCAAGCCAGAAGCAGCATCATACTTGTTTTTGTATGATCGCTTTGGCCGGGCGCCGTCAGCGATGACTGTCACAAGTAAGTAGCCTTCGTCATCAACGTCACCAGATTCCTTTGCAAGCCTGGATTCTTCCTCTCCGTCCTTTTCCATAGCTTCCCACACAGTGGCTTTAGCAGCTTGTGCCACAGTCTCCTCAGACTTCGCATAGGTCTTGCTGGACATCAACGGTACATTCAACAACGATATAAGCGCCGAGGAGGTTTGAGAACCCGCATCCAATTGAAATTATTCCTGAGACTGCAGCAGTGTTCACATCCACGCATTTTGCCGTTCGAGGAGGCAATTCTGACTCAATGACGTTTTTTTTGTTGCACATCTTGCAACGAAACGTAAAGGAACCACGCTGAACATATTTCTGTTCCGATACAAAGACCATGTCAGCGAACGTCCAGCTGAACGGGACATGGTCACAGCTTTCCTGCACGGACTGAGGGAAATGCCCAGCGTCGACGACGCGCACGACCTTCTAGCACCGATGTGGCTGGTTGTGCGTCGCCCGGTGGTTGTGAGTTACCCGAAGCTTCGAGAGCTCCAGCATTTACAACGAAGCTCGTTCTAGCTTCCCTGAGCTCTCCGAAGAACTGACTTCGGCCACAACAGAACATACCGGTTCTCCCTCACCAGGGAACTTGGATGCTAAGTCTTGCGCTGTCACAGCTTCATCATTGCCATCATTGCTCCCACTACAGCGGCTTCCAAACGAGCGCTCGAAATCACAGACCTCATCAACCGAGGCTTCCACATGAACACGCTTGCATGGAAACCCTTTTGGGCGCTTTCGCTTACTATAGGACGGTTGTTTTCGACCCATAGCTGCAAGGGCGAATTTTCCACGTGTGAAAACATGGAGACCTATCCACTAGAGAACTACCCAGGAAAGCGAAACACACACACGGACGCACCCAGCATGAAGATTTGATTTGATTTGAGACCAGAGAAAAAGAAAGAAGAATAATGTGCCTCTTTCCGCTCCCGTCGTAAGGCACCGCAGACTTAAAGCCGATCCGAACAAAATGAATTGGATCGTGGGATCAAGTGCGAATTTCACAGTAAAGCCAATTTGGGAAAGGAAAAATTCAGGACTGGCCAAATTAACAGCCTGGGGAAAACCAGCGGGGCAGAGCCCTTCTCCTGTGCTCGACCCCTGTCCGACCCCGCTACTAGGTCACAAGCGTGCATCACAGTGGGTCCAGCAGTCACCGCTTGGCAACCATGAACCAAGCAGCCCCGCCGCCAGTGATTAGTTTGATATGTCTCGGCTCCTCGTAGAGGCTGCCCCCATGCGAGGGCCCCTCCCACCCTGGGAAGACTCGAGAGGCGCTACCTTTATGTCAGCCTTCCCCTTATAGGGGCCGCCTCGACTCGCGGATCACCATGCAGCGTCGCACGTCCACGTCACACGTCTCACACTCACGTCGCATGGTCTCACGTCATGCGTCCCACATGTCACACACTGGACGTCGCACGTCACGTCCCGGACATCACACGTCTTGCGCTCCCACATGTCGCACGCAGCACGTCTCGCGTCGCACATCTGACTACGCTGCGCCTCCTCGCCCGCAAGCTTCCTCTCCCTGCCCAGTGGTGAAGGCTAGGGGTTACCAGCCCCTCTATGTTCCCCTCCTCCAAAGAGGAGCCCCAGAGCCAGGACTCCTCCCCCCAGGCGGGGAGGATTTTCGTCAGAGCCTCCGTTGCAGCAATGAAGTTGGCAGGGCGCACCACGAGCTAAGTGCACGGAAGAACACCGTACACAGTGCCGGGTGCCAAACTACATTACGACGATTTTGTGGACAGCAAGCGCCATCTCACGGGAGAGAGAGAGATATAAAAAAAATAAAGAAAACAAGTGCCGACACTGGTTTTTTTAATTCGCTGTAGTTCCTGAACAGATCGACTTACATGAGTGATTGCAGTATTATTTGACTCCGTAATAAATTTATCAGCTGTTATTATGTGACAAGTTTTTGAAATTGACGAAAAACCTCATGTATTCCTTATGGGGCTCTGAGGTACACCCCCTCTTAAAAACCCCAGGTTAGCGGTTTTTAAGAAAGGGTTTAAGACTCCATCGGATGAGGCGGCTGCTTGGGCTCTTAATCGTCATCAGCCATGTCAAACTGGACTGATCCGTCACCATTGTGAATAGAATTCAAAACGGATACGGACGAAATTGTCTACGGATGCATATACGACCGCGAGGCACCTTTGTTCTGTCGTGCTGTAATTTAGCTTGGCAGCATTGAGGTGCTGACTGGCGTAACCTACCGCATACCCGTGCATGCCATTCCTCTGCACCAAAGACTGCTCCGATTCCGTAACCGCACGCATGTGTGTGCACCTCGATGGGCAGAGAGGGGTCAAAAATCCTCAACATGGGTTCTCTTGTCAGTTGCTGCTTGAGCTCGTCAAAGGCACTTGTGTCATTCTTGGTTCCAGGACCACACGACGTCAGCCTCAGTCGAATCGTTCAATGGCCTGGATATGCGTGCAAAGTCCTTCACAAACCGCCGATAATAGTTACAAATTCCTAAGAAGCTGCGGACTTCCTTGACGTTGCTAGGGCGTGCAAAAATTACTCGCAGCACGAATGTTGTCAGGACCCGGCCTTACGCTCCTGCCGTCGACGACGTGTCCCAGGTAGAGGATTCTGCTGGCTGTGATGTGGCATTTTTTCGGCTGAAGTCGCAGGCCGACCTTGTTGAGTGTGTTGAAACTTCCTCTGAGATCTTGCAGGTGGCTGCCCATCGTTCGAGAAAACACAATGATGTCATCTAAGTATGCCAAGCACACCTTCCACAGCTGACTGGCGAGTACCTTATTGATCATGCGCTGGAAAGTTGCTGGCGCATACGCGTGCTGAATGGCAGGACGTTAAATTCATACAGGCCAGCTCCCGTGGTGAACACAGTTTTCCCCTTGTCCTTCTCCTGAATCGGTGTGAGGCGGTATCCTGATGCCAAATCCGGTGTTGTGGAAAGTGTGACTCCTGAAGCATATCCAGGTTGTCGTCCATGCAGGGAAGGGGATGCACATGGTTTTTTGTGAGAGCATTCTCTTTTCAGTAGTCCACTCAGAATTGCCAGGACCCATCCCGCTTGCATACAGGAACCACCGGTGATGACCATAGGCTGGTAGATTCTCGGATAACCCCCTTGTGTAGCATGTCGTCGATCAATTTCCTGACGACCCCTTGCTTGCATGTCGAGTCACGGTACGGGTTCTGGCAAACAAGTCTCGCATTTTCTGTATCAATTTTCTGTATCATGCGTGCAGTGTTTTTTTTTGTTTTCTTTTTGTGGGCAAACGTTTTGGGATGAAAAGTTTTTTTTTTTCTGTGCGTGCATGCACAGTGTATTTTTTAGCTTTCTCCATTTCTGAATCGCTCCTCGTCGCTCAATTTTGTTCGCAACTTGAGCTTTTGGAGTTTCCTTTCTTTCCTACTTCTTTTTTGGGGGAAGGGACAGGCTAGAAAGACGACTGTATGCGTGTTGTTGGAAGCCTTCCCAGGAGAAAATATAGCCAATATGTTGTTCGTTATAAAACATACTTTTGACAGGCATTTTTATTCAAATTTTTCATGAGTTCGATATCGACAATAATTCGCTGTACATGGGTTTGTTACGAACGGGTTTCACCTGTATAACATAATCATTCAGGACCTCAGCCAGTACTTCTAAACAATATTTCCTACGGTGAATGCACACAGGGATCGGAAGGAAACAGAGCTGCTACTCACACTGCACACAGACGAGGAGCGGGTTGGCTCCCAGTTGTCCCTTTTTATCTGCGTCAGCCACAGTCGCTTCCGTTTGGCGTTCGTTGGATTGTTGAATAGCCTCCACCCGTTTCATGAGTTATTTGAGCACTTCGGCACGCAGCAACCCTCCAGTGTTGTCGAGGCACCCTAATTGTTGTGGGTACGAGGCCACGAGGCGACCTCCCGGTATCATGCGTGCAGCGTCAACACAATGCGAGAGGAAAAATGGCGGCCGCCACCGGGAGCGGTCGGTGGAAATCAGGGGAATCCTCGAAAAGGCGGCACTTGCCCTCCCTAAAGATGTCGCCACTCTAGCAAGGCGCAGCGGCCAACAACATTGAGGCACTCTAGTTTTCGTGAGACCACGCCCACTTTTTTGCTTACAGAGAACATGAAAAAAGGCATCAAGAAGCATTTTCCGCATTACTAATTTCCACATGCTATATATAGTTTGAAAGCTAAGGAAACAGGCTATCAAAAGAAAGCAAAATTTAAAAACAGGATTTTTTGACCAAACAATGTCTCACCCTCCTTAATGCAAAAGTTTGATAGGGCTTGTTGGGGATGGGAAGCGCGGGGGATTCCGGGGTCGAGTCCACTTTTGTCTTAATGAGGGACGATGGTCGTAGGTTCTCTTCTAAGGTGCATTCAGGCTGGGTGTAAACAGTGCAGCGAGTCATTGGTGGCGCTCTTGTATGTCCGGGTCATGTGAAGCTATCTCTTCCTTTGTTTCTGAAGGCTAGATTCTCCAGACCTAAAAAAGAAATGGATTTAGCAGGGCGGAGGCGTTGCGGCAGATGGTTAAGCTGTGTATTGTTGACAGAGTACCCAAATCTTTGTTAATTTTGCACTGAAAGTTATGAATTAGGAACGACTTGCGAATTTCTCTGTTGGAGTCTTGAAGCCACTCGCATGATGACTAACTTTGCATTCGTTATTACATGTCCTGGCTGGCTGAAATGTTTGGATACTGGAAGGTTGGGTTTGGCACCTAACATCGGATTTGCGGTTGTTGAATCTGCGACGAAACATGGTTTTAGTTCGTCCAGTGTACTGTTCTTTACATGTCTGGCATTTAATAAGGTATATTACATTGTCCGAGTCACAGTCGGCGTCACTGCTAATCAATAGACGGAAGTGCGAATTTGTGCTATATACAATGTAAGGGGAAATCATTTGACGGCAGATTTTACAAAGGGTATTTTTTACATTGTTTGCATACCGTTGGTTTTGAAGAACTTGGTTGATTTAGTTTTGCATGTACGAAATCGTCACGAATGTTTTGAGGTTGTCTAAAGACCACTCTAGGCGTGTCGGGGAATATTTAAGTTTAGCCGATTGCTGTAGGATATACTGATGTTTCTTTAAGATAGAGCGGATGGCTGGGAGGTTATTACTGTAGGTAAGTTGTGAGATTCTTGGGATTTTGGGGGCATTTTGCGTGGTGCCCAGAGAGTATTAAATTACGATCTTTTGCACGTGCCTTGTCTATAAGCGTTATCAACTAAGGCCATTGCATATTCACGCTCCTAAAACGCCTGCCTGAATTCCAAATTTTTATCAAGATCGTCATCGTTTGAACAGATGGCTGTTTTGGAATGTTGAGGGTGCGAGCTTGTAGTAAGGTGAAACTGATTAAAATTCTCAATAAAACGAAGTAGTTCGCTAAGGCCGTGCTGCCAAATTATAAGTATGTCGTCAATATATTGTTTGTACTAGAGAGGGGTTAGCGCGCATTGTCCCAAGAAACTGTCCTCCAAATCTGCCATGAATATGTTTGCATCGTTTGGTGCCAGTTTTGTACCCATTGCTGTACCATTAGGTTGAAGGTAATGGTCATCGTCAAATTCGAAATGATTAAAGTTTAGTATCAAATTCAAAGTTTCAAGTCTTGGAGTCAACGAGTTCGTCTTCTTTGCGGTTGTAGGCAGTAGCAGTAGCCTGAATGCCGTCGGCATGCGGTCTGTGATGAGTGTAGAGTGAGGATGCAGCTAACGCGTTTGGGGGGAAGTCTAGTTCAGAAATAAGATTTAGGAAGTAAGTCGTGCGTGATGTAGGAATTAAAAGTTTTGGAGAGATCCTTTATGAGGTACAGTGCAACCCACTTATAACGATACAACATATAACAATGTACCGCTTGTAACAATCAGTTTTTAAAGTTTCTAGACTGGAAATTACCAGTTTCTAGTCCAGATACAATGAGAATTGATTATAATGATTAAAATTTTGGGTTTTCTCATTATCGTTATAAGTGGGTTGCGCTGTAATCTACAAAATTTGACAAGGTTTCAGTCACAGTGCTATTCGACGGGACAATTGGTCGGCCTGGGTTTCCTGGTTTGTGGATTTTGGGTAGGAGATAAAGCGTCCTTGGTTTGCAGTCGATGGGGGTGAGAAAATTTAAAAGGTGGTCGTCTATTTTTTCTTTTTATGTAAGTGATTTAGAACCTGGGTGATGGTAGCAGCATAGCCAGCAGTTGGATCAGAAGTTAGGGCGGTAAAAAAATTTGCGTCACTAAGTTGACGCAGAGCTTGTTTTATACTGTAGGGTTCGGTGCTACTGCTCACCCGAAACAAGGACCAACGAGGCAGAACTCAGACCACACACCTTTACTGTTTCCGTGCGGCAAACGAACTGCTCAAACCCGAGCCTGGCTCCGCGCACACCCTGCGCGCCGGGCGGCAAGCCCGATTTTCTTTTTCCTTAGCGACTGGCCGCAAAGCCCACAAACTTCCCCCTGCGTCCTCTTCTGCTGGTATGGCAGTTGAAGTTGTCTGGGTGAGGATGGTCAAAACGGTTCATCGTTGTCTTCGATGTTGATTGCGACCTCCTCCGGCTAGGGGAGCGGAAGGAGGGTGGGTCTCAGGCGCCAAACGACGGCCAGGGCCTGCTCGGGTTCTGCTCGTCGATTGCCGTGAGGCACCCCACTTTGGGCGCCAAATAATGTAGGGTCCAGTTTTACCGCTTACCCGAAAGAAAGACCAACGAGGCAGAACTCAGACCACACACCTTTACTATTTCCTTGCAGCGAATGAACTGCCCAAGCCTGAGCGTGGCTTGCGCGCACGTTGCGCGCCAAGCAACAAGCCGGGCAACAAGTCTGAGTTTTTTTTTCTTAGCGACTGGCCGCGAAGCTTACAATACATGGCGATATCCATTACGTCAGTGGCCCCTCCCTTGTCCGCCGGTTTGATTACAATGTCGTCTCTCTGTTGAAGGTTCTCCAGGCTTTTCTTCTTGTCTGGTTTTAGGTTACATTTTTTGCCATTCGAGTGTTTGCGTCTACAATGCATCGAAACATCTTTTTGAATTTCTCCTTACGTATAGATCTAGATTCGTATCTTTGCTAGTGAAGGGTGTAAAGTCGCTGGATTGTCTAAAAGGATGGATAGGGGGAAGAAACATTTTCATGAAAGGGCTCTCGAAGGCAGAGATTTCGGGGAAGTTATGTAGGTCAATGTGCATTTGGTATTCATTTACGTGGTTATTGTCAGGGCAGAAGGAAAGCCCCTTAATAGATCTATGTCCGAGTTTGAAAGCTTAGCGGACGATAAATTGACCACAGTATTATGAATGATGCTGGATGCATTATGCATACTGGCAGGTGTCGCTCTGGCTTAGGGAATGGGGTTCTGCGTCGGGTGATTGTGATTGAACATCGGCTACCCCTTCTCCGCGGGGTTGACTGTTTCTAAATCAATGTGGTCATGTGATAAGCTTTTTGGATACTCTTACATCTAATGAATGGGACTTTTTGGTGATGAAGCTAGCTAATTCATGCTTGTGTTTTTCCGAAAGTGGCATGGTTCTGGACAGTTCCTCCTCCTGTTGGCGCGAGGAGGTTATATTAGATTTACATTGGGCAATTAAGATTTTGGCCAAACCATTGGACGTCCTCGAGAGCGACGCGCTCCATTGCTATGCACGTGTGGGATCAAGTGGGAACGTTGAAAGAGTGGATATCCTAAGGCCCCTAGGATAACTCTCGTTCTGGGAGTATCGCGATAATGACATGAGATGGTTTTCATAACTAATATGTTTTCCGATTGTTCTGCAAATGTGAAAGAAATGCTGATTAGGGGTGTTCAGGTTGGTTTTAGCAGGTGGAGAGCATGAAAAGGGTTCACTGGATGTCAGTCAGTTCGGTTGCTGGTCGCGGTGTGGCTGGGTGCGGCGTGGCTGGGTGCGGCGTGGCTGGGTGCGGCGTGGCTGGGTGCGGCGTGGCTGGGTGCGGCATGACTGGGTGCGACGTGGCTGGGTGCAGCGTGGCTGGCCGCGTCGAGCCTCTGTATGCTGCATCTATGCATCCTCCCGAGCGTTGGTCTGTGCAAGTCCAGCGCCGAGGCTCCTAGTGGTCTCGGGATCTGCTGCAGGAGGCATGGGATCAGTGCCCTGAGGTTCCGGCCCATGATGTCTACTTTGGCGAAGCTGGGATGGAGGCCATCTGCAGCCAGGACCCGTCGGAGTCTGCACGCCTGCAGGTTGTGCGTGTAAAAGATCAGGCCGGGTCTGGACATGCAGATGTCCGTCAGCAGCTAGTTGAATATTCCAACTCGGTGGTTGAAGGCATCCGTGAAATGCCTGTTGGGAGAATGGAGATGACGGTTAATGATCCGGGACAAGATGTGACAGCAGACGAGTTAGATGCCTGGTCTTGTTCGGATGTGGTGGAGCAGGTCGAGGTAGTGCTAAAGGGACGGGCTGAGGATCATGAGAAGCGAGGTCATTAGTGGTGACGTGCAGGATGACAATTCGGACGCTTGGCGGCAGTAGGTCGACTTTTTGGTGGAAGGCCGGGATGCGACCGCCGCTGACGGAGACAAACATGGTCTGGAACTGGAGGCAGGAGGGGTCAAACCTAGTGTGCAGATACTTTACTTGTGAGTCGCCAAGGACGGCGACTGTTAGTGAGAGGTGTGGGTACATCCTGGTAGGTCGCTGATGTCTGTGCTGGACAGGAAGCACCATTAGTATATAGAAAAGTGGTGAAGGTTTACAAATGCTTCCGTTGATATATAAGCAAAAGTAGGGCGTGCAGATGCAGCAGCTGTGGGATGATAAAAATCAAAAAATCAAATGTAATAATAAAAAAAAAAGAATATATATATATAAACGGCAGAAATACATACTTGAGACGGTTGTTTGGAGTTTTGTAACATTTTATTTGTAGAGTCAGTTGACGTTTCAGCCTGAGACAGACCTTTTTCAAGACTGGTTACATGAGATGAAAAATCGACACACCTTGGCTACATCACGTGGCCCATGACGTCGCAGAGATAATACTAATTCAAAACACCTGGGCTCTTCAAGAGCTCACGAAACACCCAACACATTCGAAGAATGAGCCCCCCATCGTGAACATGGCCGGGGAGAAAAAGAAGCAACACGTACAACACCGAAAAATTTAACTGAAGCAAAACCGAGGGGCAGCCACAAAAACAGAAAATGCAAAATTCAAAAAAAAAAAAAAATTCCTAGCAGCATTTGAGAAAGTGCAGCACCTCCGAAGTTGCAGTTGGCATTATCAGCGCTGAAAGCAACCAGCTTCAGTACATTGTCGTTGGCTTCGTGTGGCTCACCACTGGCTCACCACGATTGAAGTCTTGCCCGGCAAAATGTCACCCTCTAGCAGCCTTGTTTGCACTCCTGCAGAAGAGCTGAAGTAACGGACCATCACAGGAAACACTTCCAAAGTCTTTGTGGTTGGACGTATCACAAAAGACTGAGATGAACTTTGCGTCCTGCAGGTCATTCTCAGTGATGGAAGTGCTGCACCATTTGCGCCAAATTGCTCATGAACGGAAGTCTGCTACATCTCGTGCCAAAGTGTCATTTTCGCTCAAAATTATGCCATAACTGCTCCAGGATGGGCTTAAAGCAAAATATAAAAATAATTTAATATTGGTCGGCCCTAATATTTAGAAAAGTAGAAGGGAAAAAAGGGTATGAATATATTTCACAGCGTCTCTACTTGCCATATAATTTGTTTCATCTTAGGTTTGAGCACAATTAAAAGCAAGCAGTTGCCCAGAGTGCAATGTCGTCTGCCTAAACTGCAATTTGTGGTGCAGAAGTCTCTTGCATCCAATGTTAATGACCTGTGGCAGGGCCACCATGGCCACGCTAAAAGGTAGAGGGGATAAAACGCCTTCTTGGGGGACTCCGTGCCTGATTTGTCTGGGGCTGCTGAGGCCCCCAACCACTCGGATCTGAGCCACACGATCACTGAGATACGCCTCCACATGACACAATGGTCGGTCCTCCATTCCTGAAAGCCATAGCATGTCCAGAATTGCTGAGTGACTGACGGCATCGAATGCTTTAGAGACATCAAGAAGGACGACTACCATCGTCCTTCTTTTTGCCTTGCCTTCCTCGAGCGTGGATACCAAATCCGGTTCCTTTCGGGCAGCAGGTGGGTGCGGTGCTTAGAATAGTTCGTCTGCAAGAAGCTCCAGAACAGCTGTGTCAGAAATGTCACGCGAGAGCCATACCTGCTATTGAGTTTTGCGCGCCTGGTCTGTTCACCAGTGTCCTCGCCATTCTCCACGCTTGGGTGGCTCTCCCAGGGGCCGTCAAAGGACTTCCACTTCAATTTCCATTGTTCTCTTGCGAGTTTCTTACCGTGCCTCTTAAAAAGAGGCGTCCTGGCGGCGGTATTGCAAAGTGTACTCGTGTCGTCCCGTGCGGAGGGTTGCCCGTTGTGCCTGGCGTCGCTCTCGCTCGGAGCTGCAGCCAGTGGAAGCAAAGGTTCGGGTGATTAGTAGGAACACTCACTGTTGTTGTGGCCTCTCTTAGTGGAGTGGTGATTGCTTGGCTGTCGAGCGGACAACGCATTGTCTTGTGCTGGCGGTGGATTGGAACTTCGCATGTTTTGTTTGCTGGCCTTGGGACCGGCCCTGTTGTTATGGGGATGTGGTCACTCCCCCAGCTGTCTGCCTCCAGCCTTGTGGTGAGGTTGTCTTTGTCTCGTGCGTTCTTGTCCCGTGCGCTCTGCAGCGCACTCCTGGGCAACTTTGCCCGCGCGACTTCCCGCTCCGACTCCCTTCCCCGACTTGACCCAACTTGTTACCCATATCCGGTTTCTCCACTCCCCTGTCCTCTTTCGTCTTCTCGCTTTCACCGATCCTCCGACCGGTTTTTCCCCTCTCCCCAGACCCGTCACCGTTTAAGCCATCCGAAGTGGCCTGCCCGCGTCACATGTTCCGCACATCGCCACCACAAATCTCACAACCGCCACTAACTTCAAAAGAATTTTCTTAGGGAAAATTCTGGACTTCAGCACCCGAAATGTTTGCCAAAAAGAATCGCACTCGCACACACTCACTGAAGACTCATCAATGATACGCGAGTGGCAGTACAAGCCACACTAGCACCGCTAAGATTTACATGTTAACCCTGGATATATCGTGCAAGAACATGTACTCTCAAACGGTGGTAACTCGCAACCAATAAGGGGAAACAAAAATGCAAAAATCAACCCTGACACTTAAGAAATGGCTTTTATACACCCCAGAATTTGCTTGCTGCGGGTGATGTCTGCGATCGACAGGCTATCCTCGCCTCCTGAGTGAATACCCGTGCCCCACGACCGACGTCGGCCCGTCTGGTGCTCCCGAAAAGGGGCCGATACGTGTTTCCATGGTGGTGCTACTCGGTGATGCCCCTGGAGGTATCTGTGCAGGGTTCGGCCTGTGTTGGTCTTCCAACGTGAAATGAGGAATGCCTGCGTGCCGGCTACCTCCTACCCCTTGCGTTTTTTCGGCGTCGAGGCAACAAAAGTGTGCCGGTTCTAAGCGCGAAACACATGTACGACAAAACCGTCCGATCCGACGTCCGATCAGGCAATACGAAGGTCGGAGGCAAGGGTTTTAAACGCTCTCCGGTGCTACGAAAACCCTTGCCCCCCAAGGTCATTCGGGCAGTCCGCAGGTCGGATCGGACAGTTTCGTCGTACATGTTTCGCGCTTTAGTCTATTTATATGAACTATTTTCTCCTCCCGCCCGTGTCTCTGCCGGATCCTACAGGTGATGCTGCAAAGCGTCTCTACTATTCGAAAGGGCCCACTCCAGTTGGGCGTGAGCTTCCGAGCGGTTCCTTGTTTGTACGCTGCAACCTGCGCATAAACGGGGTCGTTTACTTTATACTGAGGGTCCGCGCTAACTTTGTCATTGCGTGTTTTTCTTGTCGTCGCCGCCAGAGCGAGCGCATCTGACGCCATTCAGTGTGACATTGACAGGTGCTGCACGAGCTCGGCTCTGTAATTCTCGAGAGTACCATAGTTTGTTGTCAGCTCCGTGCGGGCCAGGCTGGGTACTACTGCATCTCTCTGGTAGAGCAGGAAGGAAGCGACTCTCTCGTCCCCTTGTGGACTGCGGTGTCATAGGCGAAGAGTGCGAATGAGAGCCATTGGTCCCAATCACGCTGGTCGTGTGCCACAAAGTGCCCGAGCGTTTTGATGAGTTTGATTTAGTCTTTCCACAGCCCTGTTACTCTGGGCGGTATGCGGTCGTCTGCAATTTTGCAATCCCCAGCGATTCATACCCCTCCTTCATCGGCCGTGAAGCGAAGTTCGCGCCCTGGTCACTCAAGAGTTGGTCGGGCATGCCGTGACGCAGCACAACACCCTCTACAAACGTTCTAGTGACTGTCTCTGCTTTTTGATCGGGCATCGGGAAGGCCTCTGCGAACCGCGTCAGGTGGTCCACAAAGACGACGATGTAGTTATTCCCGGCCGTGGAGACGGGCAAACTTCCAACAATGTCCATCGCGGTGCGTTTAAACGGACTGCTGAGTTGCCCAAAACTCCTGGTAGGGAGCCGGTCTCCGGCCTTTGGGTGTGGCACGCCTTGCAGTAGTCCACAACGTCCCGTCTCGTGCCCATCCAAAAATAGCAGTTCGCTACTCTTTGCCGCGTTTTCTTGGCGCCGGGGTGATTAGCACAAGGAATGTAGTGGTGCACCTTCGGCAGCTCGCCAACCATAGACCTAGGAACTACCAGCCTCCCAGGCGCCCCGGTTTGTCGTGTTCAGTAACCTAAGAAGTCCACCCGGATCAATCCAGAATCCCTGGCTCCATTTCTCCTTGGAGGCCTCGCAGGCAGCAATTGAACTGCGGAGGGTGGGGTCCTTTTGCTGCTCTTCCTTGATTCTACACTCCTCGGTTGACGGCAGGAACAGGTCCACCTCCCCCACGACTGCCCGGCTGAGCGTGTCCGCATTCTGGTTCGTGTTTCTCTGGTGGTGGATGATCTCGAGGCCATACATCTGTAAAAACAGATACCAAAGTTTTTCTGTTTTTTTTTTTATTTATTGCTTTTTGGCACCTTTGTCCATGTGTTCTTCCTGCTCCGACTCGCTTCCCCCAACTTGTTCCCCATGTCCAGTTTCTCCGCTTCCCCTCTCCTCCTTTGTCTTCTCCCTCCTCCGATCCTTCGACTCTTTTTTTTCCCTTCTCCCCGCACAGTCACCGTTTAAGCCATCCGAAGCGGCCTGTTCATGTCACGTGTCCCGCACATTGCCACCACAAACATCACGGGAATTTTTAGGACAAGATGTTCTTCGGTTTTATCGATGTTATCCAAAAGATATTTCCACGACTTTGGTGATGCAGCAAAAATAAGTACAGCTACGACTTGCGCCAAAAAATTTGACGGCCTCTAGGCAACTGTCAACACTGCATGCACCAACCAAGTTTAGTGAATGACCTACACACGGAACATAGACGGCCAGGCTATTCCAATTTTTCACTTGCGCTTGTAGCCCTTTGTATTTTGCTGAATTGTTACTAGCATTGTCATACGCTTGACCCTGCAGTCGTCAATTTAAATGCCGTTCATTGTCAAGAGAGACATTACGGTATCGAAAAGGTGCAAGCCAATTGCAAGTCAATTGGAACAAATCCAAGAAAGTGTTAATGCACTTGGTCATGCAAGCAGTACCTTAAAAATCACTGACAGTTTATCAACATGCATGAGATCTGGAGTTGAGTCAACGATTAAAGAAAAGTACTTCGCCTGCTTTACTTCGTCAACGAGACGGTTCATAAAAGCCTTTTCCATGAGCTCAGTGAACTCGTCACATATTGTTTAAGATAAGTATGATGGGTGGCCTTTGCTTTTGCTGCCATCCAAGTGGGCAATGACCTCGAGTATTCCCATGTAATTTCCATTCCTTGGAGAACCGAAAATCTTCACTTCCCTAAAGCTAAGCCCCGCTCAGCTAGAGCTTAACCACAATGACTATGCGCTTTAAAACCTCAGTCCAGTAAGTGCTCTGGGTAATAGGATGCTTGACCATCTCTTTGGGCATGCCATGCTGCCACAGAGTTTTTGATGTTCGACACTGCTTTCATGCTCACAAACGTTTGCTTCAGCCCCTTCAATCGCAGCACCCTTGCGTGGGGAAAGAGCTGCGGTTGCTTGTGTAATCTATGATTTCTTCGAATAAAATAACTTCTTGAAAATAAATGAGGTTTTGACAAATGGGTTTTTGGAATTAAAGAAACACTGGATTTAATATTCTCGATACAATTTTGGTTTACAAGACAGTCACTATTGGTGGTCGCGTACCACCATCGCGACGCACACTCTCGCTCGTGAGTCCCGCTGTTAGATTCGCGCACAGTTTTCTGCACAGCTTGGTCTCGCCCAAGGCTGTAACCCGATCCGCATCCTGCCCGATGCCAGCCAGTCGCACCTTCGCCGCACGGGCATCCACGTGCGAGACCCTTGATGCCGAGGAGTTAGTATAAACACAACCTCCCGACAACACAACCTTGTGCACAGCAAAATAAAAAGGGCAAAACACAATGGTGCTCGCTTGGAATTCGCTCGGTGAAATAAAATAAGATAAAAGGGCCAAAACAGAATGGCGGTCGCTTACATTCAGGGATCCTGGCATTGTTAACGTCCTCGTTAACGACCTCATTAACGAAAACAAAAAGCAATGCTTATGCAAATTAAGGGAGGAAGTGGCTTCTTAAACTTTTTTATTTATTTATTGGCTTATCTCCTTGATATTTGGCATGGTTATGTGGTTTTGTTCTGTTGATTTCAGAAATGCAATCAGATTTCCGATATCTGTCTTTGGTAAAAGTTACAGACATAATTAAAATACTAATTAGCCCATTTCTTACGGGATTTTAAAACACTTTCCGATCAAAATATTTTTTTTAAAATTGGTGTCAGTTGGTTCCCAAAGATATGCCATGCAAGCTAAAGCTATTTTTATTTTTAAGACCAAATAATCTGCAGAAAAACATAAGACTAATTGAGGCCATAAAATGAAGGCTGTAACAATGCTCAATTATGGAATATTAGTGTTATCATAACAAAAATAACATAATAAAAATAGCTTTAGCTTGCAGTTTAGTTATTCCTAAAGAGAATAATACCAAGTTACATAGAATCGGGCTGAGTAGAAGTTTATAAAAAACCCGTAAGGCCGGAGCATATGGTGAAAAAATGAAGCTGAGAAAATCGACTTTGAAGTTTGAACATGCATAAGTCTGGGTGTTTTGACCTCAGACAGACAGAATCTGTCTAGTTTGAACTGTGGACAAGGGGGAGACGCGTGCCCAAGAAGCAGCCCGATAAACAAAGGATTTTTAGCCCTGAGGAGGGCTTTTTTGGGGTGGCGTCAAAAACGCTGGCTCAGGTGAGGCTGGCTGGTCCTCAAAGAAGCCCGGGACTGTAGTCTTGCGCTGTGTCCTGCCCTGTGCCTTGTGGAGAGCTGCTTCTTCATGCTGCCGCTGTCCAAGAACACCTTGTTGGCCTTGTGGAGTCTCCTGTCATCCTTTTCGATGCTCCTTCTGATGAGAGCGCTGCCAGCGGTGTAGCCCAGGCTTGCCACCACATCTCGTTGGTCTTCTTCTGACCTGATTGAAGACGCTCACAGCTTCGGCAACAGCCCTCTGTACACTGAACAGTGATGCGTGGGTGCTTTTGAAGTCTGCGCCCAGATGACGGCGTGCAGACTTTCACTTGGGTTCTGAGTTTTGCCGTCGCTGCACCGCTCAAGCTAAGTCTTTGTCACAGAGCCTGAGCAACACCGTCTCCAGTGCTTCTCAACAGAAGTCCGGGAGGGCGTTCTTGTGGCTCACGTGGCTGCTCTTCTGTTGGCCAGAGCTCTGTTGTAGGAGCACCATGAGTTTGCACCCTCGGGACAGAAGCTGTGATCAGGACACTCATCTGTGGATGACATGTGTCGAAGGGTGGCCTGCACTGCCCTCTGCATTGCCGGAACGTCGTGGCTGTGACTGCGCAGGGCATAACCATAGTAATTGGTTATCCTCTTGATCCTGTCTTGAGTCAGCCTTCCCTTGCCGCCCAGTGCTTCGCCTTGGGCCTTCTTCTTGTCGACAAGTGTGCGCAAAGCCGACCCCATGCGCTTGTGGACGTGATTGAGGCAGTCCTTCTTCTCAATCTCCACGGACCCGTACACTGCATCCTCTGTCAAGGCATGATAGGTCCTGCTGTCTCCATCAGAAAGGACCGTTGTGTAGCGTAGGCCGTGCTTCTCGAAGGACCTCCTAAACATTATCAACGCTGCCTCCACCTCCATTCGCCCAGAGTTACAGTCAATGTTCTTCTTGCACTCTGGCTTGTGCTCTGAAAACCATGCACTGTACCCTTCATCCTCAGGCTTTGGGCCAAGAGAACAGACCAGGCAGAGGTTGCACATAGCGATGTGGTCGATCACAAGTCCAGTGTAGACCTCCACAATGCAGCCAACTCCGATGTGGGATGTGCGACCCGCTTCTTCCAGGTGCCGCCATACATCACATCGATGTTGTTGGCCGGGTTGAGGAAGTCCGCATAGAGCTCCCTCACAACTGCCACACTCTCTGCTTCACAGGCGGCTACTGCCAGCTCACAGGCTTGCATCACTGTTGGCAGATGGCGTTGAAAAGTCTTGTGATGGAGGCCTCTGTGCGAGATGTTCAAGGCTGCACAAAAGTCAGTGAGGGCTGTTGACCCCCTTGCCGATAGACTGGATGCCTTTCACGGCTCTCATGTTCAATTCAAACGGCGAATTCTTGCCTCTCCTTCAGTTCTGGGCGACGAGAAATGCTCCTCCCTGAAGTCGCACGCAGGACACGTCAACTCCAACTTCACAGCCAGGCCATACTGTTGCCCCTTGGATTTCTTCAGCGCCAGCGCGCCGATCCGCACTGCCCACATTTCGTGGACGCGAAAAACGTGTTCAGCACCTTCAGGTCCACGATGATGAACTGAGTACCGGAATCAACCTCTTCATTTTCGCGGGTGACGTTGAGAAGGTCAAACTTCCGTTTTGTCGCGGACTTTGCTGCCAACTCTTGCTTACGCTTGTCCACCGCGCCGCGCGCTCTGCGCTTTCGTCCGGCGAAAAAAATGCGTGTCGACTCGTAGCGTACTACCGCCGACGGTGCTGTCCACTCCAGTGTCGGGCCCGGAGCTGGCGAAAACGACGCAGCCGCTGGTAACAAAACTTCCTGGGAGACCGCCAGCGGGCAACGTGACTGTCGATGTGGTCGAGCTCTTGTTCCACGCGCGTCGTTTCCGCTTTCCGGCACGCACGCTGCGTAGACCCTTCAGACGAGGGTCGCTCACGCATCGCAAACAATCGCGATGGCTCCGGAAAGACGCAAAGCTAAAGCAAGCAGGCGAACGCCGAAAACGTGCTTGTTGACAGAAGTCAAAACGCAACAACGCGGCCGCGGCTGGCGCAGTAAGCAGACGACCCACGCCATGCGCGGAGAAAAGGAGGGAAAGAAGGCGCTTGCTTCGGGTGCTCGACCAACAGGAACAGTCCTCTCGCGGCCCGCGCTCGGTAACCAATCAGGACCGCGGTATCTTCCCCGGGGAAAACCGCGGTATCTCCGCTTCCCTAGGGCCGACGCCATTTTAGATGGTACTGAAACGTAGACAAAGAAAGCAGCTTTCTAACGAGTTCAAGATGGCGGCAATCGGCCGCGCAATGATGGAACGCGAAGCGCGCGAGTTTTGACGTTCGTTTTCTCTTCGGGCTGTTTCTGGTGCGTTTCTCGCGTGGAAATGATAGCGTTTTTTATATTTTGAGATTGAATTACGCCGTGAGATTTTGCACAGAGGTGCTCAGATGTATGGGGCACCCAAATAACGGGTTTTTGAAAAATGAACTTTTTCGCGATTTTTCGCGACTTTAAGCGCCGCGTTCCCCTTAATGAAGATTAATCATTCATGTTTCTTAATAATAACAAAATTTGTATACACAGGAATTGACACCACATATACGTGAACAGCACAATGAACGCATAAATGCTTCAATGCACTTTATGCAACAAAACAACAGCAACAAAATCGATACAAGCGAAAAGCAATATGTGTTGCAAATGTGCACACTTTGGAATTGCATGCTTACGTGCAGAGTGCCTCAAGAGCTGAACGGTGACTTCCTCCCTGGCGGATTCTGCTTCTTCTGACGATGATGTGTCGTCTTCCAAGTGTGTTTTCTTTGGTGTCGATGTCCATCCCTTCAACTGGGGAACATGCACCGTAGTTGCAAATCTACTGGTCTTGGTCTTGTCAAGCTCAGTGATGCGATATGTGTTTGATGACCTGTGTCACAACCAAAGGCCCTCTGTACTCTGGTTGAGCCTTCATTGGCTTGCCTGTTGGTTCAGTAGCTTTTCTCATAAAGACTATGTCTCCGAAATCGTACAGTCGCGCAGGGAAGTGTCTTCGGTCGAACGCGGTTTTCAGTTTTTCCTGTTCCTCAATGGGTGCTGTTGCACCCGTTCCCGCATTTCCTTGAAGTCTTGCCACGCCGGTTCCTCAGCTTTGACTAGCCGTTTAAATGCGGTGTTGGGAAAGTCTGGTTGGGATATCCGTGTAGCGTCCTCGAAGGGAGTCCTTCCCAATGTTTTGTTCACGGAGTTGTTCAAACTACACTCCGCTAAATTTAGTTTTTCGTCCCAGTTGCGCTGCTGGAGGTCTGTGATGGAGGTTGTGATGACAGGCAGTACTGTCTATTCACCCTCTCCATTTGACCATTCGCTTGCGGGTGTTGTGTAGAGTTAAGCACGTGGTGTATGGCTCAGGCACCGCAAAACTCCACAAATATTCGCGAAGTAAAACAACTGCCCCTATCTGTGATTAGGGTTCTTGGCAGGCCTCTTTCCAGAATAAACTCCTGCAGAGCCGGCAGTGCATGCTTGGTCGATGTGTCGCGTGCTGCAAAGAGTCTCACATATTTTGTCAGGTTGCGAATGATGACAAGTAGGTATTGGTTTCGCTTCTCCTTTGCACGAATGGACCTCATGTGATCCATGTGCACCACCTCAAATGGTTGCGTGCCTGGTGGTATGGTGTTAAGAGATTGTTATCTTCCTGGTCTTGGTTACTGGCTGCATCGGTCATGCTCTTCTTGTCGCGTGGACCACCAAAACGTTCTTGCCTTTCGCGTTCGATCCTCTCAGATTCTTGGATATCGTGCAGGAGGTCGTCATCGTCGCCATGGGTTTTCCCCAACAGCATCATACTTAATTGTTTTGAACGCAGGCCCGTGATAACTTGCTCCCGAGTATCGGAAACTGGGCGATTGCATTCATCTTGGCCTCTCCTGGCTGCATATGGGCTTTTGGAATTAAAGAAACACCGGATTTAATATTCTCGATACAATTTTGGTTTACAAGACAGACACTATTGGTGGTCGCGTACCACTATCGCGCACACACTCTTGCTCTGAGTCCCGCTGTTAGACAAGCGCATAGTTTTCTTGGCGCAGCTTGGTCTCGCCCGAGGCTGTAACCCGATCCGCATCCTGCCCGACACCAGCCAGTCACACCTTCATGACGTGGACATCCACGTGCGAGACCCTTGATGCCGAGGAGTTAGTATAAACACAACCTCCCGAGAACACAACCTTGCGGCCAGCGAAATAAAAGAAGGGCAAAACACAATGGTGCTCGCTTGGAATGCGCTCGGCAAAATAAAAATAAAAGGGCCGAAACAGAATGGTGCTCGCTTACACTTGGAGATGAAAATAATTTACACATGAAACGGTATACAGATCCCTTAGACAGTACATCAGCCAATGCCTCTCGTACACTTTCCCATTCATGGCTTTTCGTGCAGAAAGGTTAATGGGCTAATTGCGCTTCTGACTTGCCTATATTGCCTTTAAGAAGCCGGAAAAGTTTCCGCCTTATTTTGAAGAAACATCGGCCCTTAATCGATGCACTGACCTCGAAACGTGTCAGTAATACCGTATTTACTCGCACAATGAACGCACTCGCGTAATAAACGCACCCTCCAAGTCGGCTCTCAAAATTTCGACTTTTTTTTACTCGCATATTAAACGCACCCCCAACTCGGACGTCAAAATTTTGACCCCCTCCCTCCACGCGCGCGAAATGAACCCACTTTTCTATTCTGGTGCAGCGAGGTCGAGAATGCGTGGGCAGCGTGAGCCAACAAAACGCCTTGCAAAAGGCGTTAAAAAAATAAAAAAGATCCAACGGAAGCAAGAAAAAAAAAAACAAAACATGGAGAGGAGCTTTTTTTTTTTTTTTGCACAGCGCAGTTTGGATTTTGGGTTGCGCGCCGCACGCAAGGAGATAAGAAAGAGAAGCGGAGAAGCCCTCGCCTAAGCAAAGCGAAACGAAACAGCTTGCAGAAAGGTGGCAGAAAAAAACAACAAAAAAACAATTTACGGAATCAAGAGAAAAGAAAACACATAAAGAGGAGCTTTCTTTTTCTTTTTCTTTTTGCACAGCGCAGTTTGGTCTCAGGGTCGTGCACCGCGCGCAAGGAGATAAGAAAGAAAAGCGGAGAAGCCCTCGCCTAAGCAAAGCGCACATAATGAAGGCATCCTGCCCTCGCCTCCTCCTCGCACTTTGAAAAGAGAAGCGAGAAGCCCTCGAAATGAACACACTTTTCTATCCTGGTGCAGCGAGGTTGCGAATGCATGGGCAGCGTGGGCAAACAAAACAACTTGCGAAAGGCGGGAAAAAAAACAAAAAAACACGGACGCAAGAAAAAAAAAACATGGAGAGGAGCATTTTTGTTTTTGCGCATCGCAGTTTGGTTTTGAAGTTGCGCGCCGCGCGCAAAGAGATAAGAAGTTGCGTCGATTTTTCGGGATAAAAGGTCTGTCCGTTCATTATGCGAGTAAATACGGACGCAAAAATTTTACTTCGCGTAATGAACGCCCCCCCCCCACACCAACTTTGCATCGATTTTTCGAAAAAAAAAAGTGTGTCCACTCTGCGAGTAAATACGGTATTTTCCGGCCACTTAGCTGAGTCGCAATGAACAATTGCAGGGCCTACGTCGTGCTGTTGGAGTTAAGGCCCCTGTATACGGAAAGGTAGCGCAATTCCTCCTCTCCCCTCATTTTCCTCCTTTCCATCAACGGCAATCCTCCTCGCCCTATGTCCGTGCCACGCCTCCCGCCGCCATGTCTAAGCTGGGTTTGCAACGCGTAGCGACGGCGCGCGCCTGTGTGTTGGGCACAACCGGGTGCCTGGCCGTTCATGTTATTGGATACGGCGGACTAGATTTTTTTTTCTAATTTAAAGTCTAATTTATACAGAGTTTTGTTTTCTAACATAAAGAAACTAGCGTTTGTGCACCTTTATTGGAGTTATAAAGTTGGGGAAGACGTCTTTATCGGCAAATATAATAGCACGAGCAGAGTTGGAATCGCTCGGGCGTGAAGACAAGCTTTCTTAAATTCCGCTAAACGCAAACGATTAATAATAAAAAAAAGCAGTTGAGTTTTTTGGAACATTGGCATGCACTGCGAAAATATATTTAGTTTACTCGTTTATTGCAGCAAAAGCTGAGAGCAGGCACACGATCGAATGCACCTCTCCCTGCGTCTAAATAGAGTTTCGTGGGCAAGGACTGCGTTGCTAGCGGGAGCTCGTGCCGTCACTTTGAGCATGAATTGGGCACATGCCCGCAAGGCTCGCAATCCTTAGCGTACGCTCTACTAAAACGTTTTAGTATCTTGAACAAAGTGCATTTGAAGAATCGGCATCGCTGGAGTTAAGCAAATAAATGACACCCATTATGCATCGTGTAAAACAGGACTTTTCGGTAATGTTTAGCATCACCGATCGTTTTGTCAATCCAGCAGCTTGGTTTACTTCATACACTTTTCATACACATTTTATAAGCGTCGAATACTACCTTCAACTGTGCTCATGCGCGCAGAGGAATATGCGACGTCTGCTGTTTACGCGCCTCGTGCATAAAACTTCCCGTCAAATAATCAAATACACTCACTTGTATCCCCTCCGTTAAAATGAAAAATTGTGTGTGCTCGGTTGCCTTGCCAGCACGTTTCTCATTTATCACATATATTAGTGTTTTGACGTTCTCACGCGCAAGGTACACCCTGGAGTTCACTCTCAAAGCGCATAAGCTTCGCCGCACTCCGCGGGCGTACCTTACTTTGTGAGTTACAAAACGAAGACAGAGGGATCCTTTAGCAAAGCCTTTTGAATACAAGAGCAATTTTTTTATTGCCAATAATTGATGTTTTATGAATCACAGAAGACAGATCACATGCAAAGATGAAGACATGAAAATATTTATTGCTACAAGGCAAAATATCACATTCGGAAGAGGTCGGTGTGAAAAAATGGAAGGATCTGCATATGGCTTGAGTTTCTTGAGGCTAGTCTTTGCCAAGATCACTGGCACAAACTGATCGTTCGTGGAGTGGTCCTGAGAAATAAATGCAGCATCGCATATCTTTACCGTAAAGTTCCGAGAGAACGCCGCCCCCGAGAGGTCGCCCATCCCGTTTTTCTGGCTAAATATCTGTAACATAAAAATTCCGAAACATCGCCCACCCCACGATTTCTGTCGGACGTCACGCAATGTCCGAAGGGAATCGCATCAACCGCGCAATTTGCTGTACCGGCACGTCGGACAAGCGAGTTTATAGAGGATTCCTGCATTTTTGTCCGCGATCTGCATGTGCGATTTCCATTCCACGCGAGTTGGTCCCGCGTGTACTATATTGCATCGTGAAATATGATTTTGCTGCGTTCGCGATCTGCGGTATTTGTTCCCGTAACATACGAGTTTGTAGCGGATTCCTGCCTTTTTGTCCGCGATCTGCGCGTGCGATATCGGTTCCTGTGGCAGGCAAGTTTGTAGCGGGTTCCCGCGTGTTTATCGCATCGTGAAACGCGAATTTGCGGTGTCCGCGATCTGCGGTATCAGTTTCCGCGTCACGTAGTTTGTAGCCGGTTTTTGATAAAGTTTTGCTGTGGCGTCCCCAAAGATAGCCCACCCCATGTTTTTCACCATCTATCTCTTCATTTTGGGTGGGCGTTCTTTCGGAACTTTACGGTAGTTGCCATTTGTGAAGTACCGATCGCGGAAATATGTTGCACAAACAAAATTGCAAGGTGCTCGATTGTTGGTGACTCTCCTTTCACTGACGCAAGATGCACGGGGTAACACTACAACCCTTTTTATTTTAGTGGCACCCTAGTCTCTCGCGCATCGTTCTCAACTCGGCCGACTCAATGCAAGCGAGCTAAGAGTGAGCTGAGTCAGTTTCTAAGATCCAATATGCGCAAAAGACGTGTTTACCGTATTTACTCGCACAATGAACGCACTCACGCAATGAACGCACTCCCCAAGTCGGCTCTCAAAATTTCGACTTTTTTTTTCACTCGCGTAATAAACGCACCCCCAACTCGGACGTCAAAATTTTGACTCACTCCCCCCCCACGCGCGAAATGAACACACTTTTCTATCCTGGTGCAGCGAGGTCGCGAATGCATGGGCAGCGTGAGCGAACAAAACGCCTTGTAAAAGGCGTTAAAAATAAAATAAAAAAGATCCAACGGAAGCAAAAAAAAGCATTAAAAAGAGCTCTTTTTTTTTTTTTTTGCACAGCGCAGTCTGGATTTTGGTTCGCGCGCCGTGCGCAAAGAGTTAAGAAAGAGAAGCGGAGAAGCCCTCGCCTAAGCAAAGCGAAACAAAACAGCTTGCGAAAGGCGTCAAAAAAAAAAAAAATCCACGGAACCTAGAGAAAAACAAAACAAAGAGGAACTTTTTTTTTTTTTTTTGCACAGCGCAGTTTGGTTTCGGGGTCGCACGTTGCGCGCAAGAAGTTAGGAAAGAGAAGCGGTGAAGCCCTCGCCAAAGCATAAAGCGAAACAGCTTGCGAAAGACGGCAAACAAACAAAAAAAAAAATCCATGGATTTAAGAGAAAAGAACAAAACATAAAGAGCTTTTTTTTTCTTTTTTTGCACAACGCAGTTTGGTTCCAGGGTCGCGCGCCGCGCGCAAGGAGATAAGAAAGAAAAGCGGAGAAGCCCTCGCCTAAGCAAAGCGCACATAAGGAAGATCCTGCCCTTGCCTGCCTCCTCCTCGCACTTTGGAAAGAGAAGCGAGGAGCCCTCGAAATGAACGCACTTTTCTATCCTGGTGCAGCGAGGTCGCGAATGCATGGGCAGGGTGGGCAAACAAAACAACTTGCGAAAGGCGGGGGAAGAACAAAAACATTGAGAGGAGCATTTTTTTTTTTTTGCGCATCGCAGTTTGGTTTTGGAGTCGCCGCGCTGCGCGCAAAGAGATAAGAAGTTACGTCGATTTTTGCGGGATAAAAGGTCCGTTCATTGTGCCAGTAAATAAGGACGCAAAATTTTACCTCGCGTAATGAACGCACTCCCCAACTCTGCCTCGATTTTTCGGGAAAAAAAGTGCGTTCATTCTGCGAGTAAATACGGTAAGTCCTTTGTGCCGGTAATATACTTCCTTTTTTGTCTCGTCTCATGATCATAATAGGCGATCTTCATCGGCGAGACCAAAAGAGACAGGTAATAGGATTCAGAGTTTGACAATAAATTACCTCGCAAAGTCTCCCTCGGAGGCACTCGAAACTTTTCCGACCGATCCGGTGGAGCCATTGTCTTCGCCGTTGAAGATTTTCCTTTCCCGTCGGGACGGCAAAAATGCTTCTTCCCTTCCACAATGCTGTTTGTGCAATCTGCAGCGCAGCATGATGGCATCGCGTTGTCGCCGAGGTTGTGGTAAAACATAAAAACCTACGGCCGGGCTGCGAACGGAGCCACCGCTACGCCTGGCCCAGTGATGGTGTTGGTTTCTAGCAGACGACCGAATCGAGCGGGATCATGGGAAGACAACGGTCACGTGTCGCGCCAGATCCAATTGAAGGGAGGGGAAAGAGAACATTTGAGAGGGAAAGGGCATCGGCGAGGAGAAATTTCTTTTCCCCATTTCAGACAGTGGTTTGCGCTACCTTTCAGTATACAGGGGCCTTAGTTGGAGTGTCTGTCCCAGATTTTCGTCTGAAGCTGAAGGCAGTTGAACTGTCTGTCCTCTTGATGCACGCACCATGACTTAGATGATGATGGTGCAAACTCTCGGGGATCAAATCACAGGACTGTTGAACAGTTGCTTCCAAGCGTTTGTCTGCCGCGTGAACCTGGCAAGAGAGTTAGTAGACTTCTCTGCCAGAGAAGCAAGAGAAGTCAGCAGCAGTAGAGATCGGGCTGTGCGGAATGGACAGGTGGATGTCGGAGACAGAGCTCAGACAATCAGCAGTTGACGTTTGCGCAGGGAGCAAGTGGGGTCGGGCCTCTGTGAGCTGGGCTGGCGTCTGTTGCTCACCAGTTGGAATGATTAAAGTTGGCAGCCTTTTTTCAAAATTTGAATGATCGAGGGAGGTGGATGCTTCCTGCTCTCTGGAAAGTCGAAGTGCGGGCAAAGTTGATGGCTGTCTCACAGCAGATGTGTTGGAGCTGTTGGCTATATTCAAATGACTGTTGGTCGAGTTTTCATTGCGGGATTTCGTGGAAGCAGCGTTAATTACGTGAAGATATATGTCATCTTGTGTAGTTTCCTATCACACTCTTCCCTTTCTATCTTTGCTTTTTGTTTAAACGCCCCACTTTGATGCTTCCGAGTTGACATCTTGAAGCAGAAATGTGAATCTGATAAATGTTTTTAAAAAAACTGAGCTTTTGTAGACTTTTCAACTTGTGAGGCTACTATGTGGGGGCGGTCATCAGTAGATCAAGCGTCTTCCCCTTGCACATGAATGACACTAAGGCTGAAAATGAGCTAGTCCAATCAAATTAAAAAACGTGCTACGTTACAGCATTATCTGCGCAACCCAGCAGAACCAATTGGGAGGCAATGCGCAGAGGTCCTTGATTGTGGCTCCTTCCACCATAGAACTTCCACGCAGCATGTGGCTCTTGAAAATGATTGCAATATCTTACTTGCAGAAAGAAAAGAAGAAAAAAAATCTTTTACCTTTTGGGATGTGTTCTTCCTCGATATCCCGACCGCGAGCTGAACGACCTTAAAGACACAGTAGTCCAGGGCGCAATAACACATTGTGCAATTTCAAGAGGAAGTATTGGGGGGGATCGGTGAATGAGTGGGCTAGCGCACACCAGCTCGGAGCACGTGGAGCGAAAGCTCGCGCTGCAGAAGCTAGGATCTTGGGTTCAATCCCCACCCCTGCCCGTTTCGATCTGGATAAGCATCGTACCGGCATGCGGTCGTGGTGCACGTTAATGACCCCAGGCTAGCGATTGTACTGCACTGGCTAAATTGCTCATCTACAGCTGGTAGACTCGTCGCCCGTTGAGGCAGACCAAGTTCTAGGCTGTATAAACATACACACAACCCAATTTTTTTTAGAGGAAGTATTGCCGACACACTCTTGGATGGCGCCAGCTGACAGCTGGATTTCGGACATTTTGATGGGCTACAAACTTGGTTAAATATGATCACAATGAGAATCTCTGAAAACAAATCTTGTAAGAGATTTATTCAAAAGTCCTGGTCTTCAATACTGTGGCACCTGAATTTGTATTTAGGCCCTGTTCTATTTCTAAATGTTCATGAAGAACAGAACTAAAAAAGGACTTTTTCAAGCAACTCTAAGTTCCTATAAAAAATTTTAGACATCAAGATCGGGAAATGTAGCGCCACAATATTACTCAGTTTTTTATTGTCTTTCTAATAAAACCATTCCCAAGTCAATCCGTTTGGTGGTTGCTGAGAAAAAGACCAAAGTTTCCATTGGAATTGCGTATGGCTCGGGAGCTGCGATGTCCTCTTAAGCTAAGCAGCATCCAAATTTTGGCATACTCTTTTGTCAGCTAATTTTCTAAGTTGTAAAAATTTAGAGATGAAAAGTTGTTGCGGTCTGCGTTGGTCTCGCTCAGAACGGGGAGCTCGTGATGTGTCCCGCAATGGTCGTCAATCCCGTTGGGGGAGGACAATGTCGCTGAATGTCCTGTGCAGGTTGTATGCGAGTGGAAGGGTGGACTTGGGGTTGCGAGTGGTTTTTGCCGGAGAGTTGCAGGCGAATCCATAGTCCGGCTGGACGGAGCATTCAGGAACGATCGGCGAGGGCGGGACCGTCGGGAACTCTGCAAGACCGCCGGCGAATCCTAGGTCTGGCGGGACGGGGCACTGAAGGTGCAACGGTGTAAGGGCACAGTTGTTTGAAGGAGCGGCATCTTGTAGGGTGCTTGTCGCTGTGTCCAGGTTGGGGTCGTTCATGGGTTCTGGAGAGGAGGCATGTTCCCGCCACGTGTGGGTGCCCTGGCGGCGACATCCCTGGAGTAGTCCGTGCACGTTCCACGCCAGGTAGGACACGCCGGTGAAATCTCGCGTGCCCGCCATCCGCTGCCATGACGAGGCGCACAGGAAGATGGTCGAGGCGTTGGTCCAGGAAGAATGAGTTCTGTGCCTGGTGATGCAGGTGGCAGAGGCCACTGTTGAAGCCTTGTGCCCTAGAATTGAATCTAGCCACAAAGCTCTGGTTCAAAGAGGTGGCGTACACGTTAACAATGTCCGGACGTTGCTCCTGGACCAGTCTCAACAAGTTACGGCACCTGGTCAGTGCTAAGAGATGCCGGCAGTGGCGAGGTCATTGGTTTTCAGGCGCAGGATGAGGGTGGTTCACACCCTGGGGCACGAAGTCCAAGAGATGATTGGCGTCCATGATGCTTGCTCCTCGTTGGGAAATGAAGGCGAGCGATTCCTCATTGCACGGGTCGAAGTGGTGATGCGAATATTTAACGTGGGAGTCCCCGATAATAGCGGTTGTCGGGGGATGAGTTGGAAACTTCCGACCAGTCGACTTTGAAGTTGTGCGGTCAGCGTCCATCGTAAAAGTATATAAAGAAAATATAGCATAGGAGGCCGAAGTGTATAAGATAATGAAGTCACACTTCGGAGCGTTGTTGGTGTTTTAAAGCATTTAGTGAGTCGACGTTTCGGCCCGAGTCAGGCGTTTTTCATGATAGTCATGTAGGTAAAATTTTTTTTTTACCTACAAGATTTTACCTACAAGATAACAACAGAGCGTCGACGGCGGCGAAGCAGCAGGATCGAACGCTGAGGCGAAACTGACTCTGGCTTCGCTACGCGAAGCCCTTTATGTACACGAGTGGGCTTCTGGAATAATCGGCGCTGAAAGTTCGACGCGTAAAACATTCGGACCTCAAACAAGCACCAGGATTCTCAAAATTACCAGAACACTAAATTGCAGGGATAAACAAAAGACTCGTCGCTCCCAGGAATCGAACCCTGGCTTTTCGCGTGGGAGGCAGGTACAATAACCGTTACGCTACGCGTGCGCTGCCTACTTGGCCAGCTACACGCACGGCAATATCTGTCATTATTGCACTGGTTGCCGTCTTGAGCATATCTCGCAGTGTCATGTCTGCGGGCCGCATGTTGTGCACCCCTCATTTAGGGGGAGGGTGTTGTTAATGCAAAAGTTCAAAGGTGCTTGTTTGGAAAGGGAAGCGTGGGGAATTCCAGGATCCAGTCCACTTTTGTCGCGATGACGGATGACTGTTGTAGGCTCTGTTTGGAGGTGCATTCAGGCTGGATGGAAATGGTGCAATGAGTCATATATATAGCGGGTATCTGTCCTACTGCTCACCTGCCAGAAAGACACTCAAGGCAAGGCATAAGAAAAACACACCTTTACTGGTTATCGGCCAGGCTTCGATTGTCCGCCACCGAGGCTCTCGTGCGCCATGCATGCGACCGTTCGAGCCCTCGTGCTTGAGCTTGCGGTCTTGCTTTTTGCCCCGTGCCAGTGGCACACTCCTGCCAGTCACCGCGGTGCATCACTACGCACCTTGTTAATCGCTTGCCACATTCCCCCCCCCCCCCCTTCCCCCTGGCATTAGGAACTGTTCTCAAAATTGTTTGTCGTCGTCGATATTTATGGCGACCTCAACAGTGTTTGCTGGTGACGGGTCTGCGTGGCATGGGGGCGGAGGAGAGCAGGACGGAGCCTCCTGATAACTGCAATGGCGCGTGCAAGATCGTCCTCCCTCATCCTTTCGAGGTGTAAGATGGCTGCCCTTGCGGCGGCTGCTGACTTCCGTGAGCGATGAAGTGCCTATCTCTGTGGGCACGGCAGTGGATTTCCGGTAACCCACAGAGCGAGCGCAGGAGTCGGCGCTTGCCCTCCATGTAGCTTTGTGGTGGATTCGCGGGGTGGTGGGTGTTCAATCATTGTGAAACCTCTGAAAGGTTCGGGCACTTAGACGTCCATGTCGACTGTCAAGGGGCGCGGCTGGTCCTGGTCCTGCCAAGCAAGGCTGCATGACCAGGCGCTACTATGAGCCCTGAGCTGGTAGTATCGCCAGTGCCGGGGTGGTGATGGGGACCATCTGGCAGTCTGATTGGCTCACGCCATGCTTGGAAATCTATAATAAAAACAGGATGTCAGTAATCTGTATCACAAAAAAGGCAAATGTCTTTACGTAAACGCAGCAATTGGTGAGCTAAGCTCGCGAGAACAGTCAAATGTATACCGCTCAGAATCGTGCGCAATCAATCATAATAGGCGGTAAACTGCTGGTTTTTGGCTAAATCCATTGCAATTTTCTTCTCATAATCTTCTTCTTCATCATCGACATTGAAGTCTTTGAGGGTGTAGATGGTAAACTACCAGCCAGATCAGCAACACTTCCTACCTGCGAGAGAAGTTCATATGTCGAATCATAATTAAAATTTAATGAAGATAGTTTTCTTAATTAGCCGCCTAAATGCACCTTTCTAGTGTCCGCCAAGCCAAGCAAACTAATTGTAAAGTTAAGTGTCCTAGCGCAAGTTCTATGTTGCTGAAACTTATTGACCGCCTAAAGGTACTTGTTTTTGAGCCGTTATTAAACCTAGAGATAAAGGTCGAACCTACCTGATATGTCAGTTGTCCTGTCCGCCAGCAATGTGAAGCACTTCGCATTGTTCGTTTGGTTCACAACTGTGTCCTGAATGATCCTCCCACTTGCGGCGAGGATCTCATTCTGAATTTGAGGGCTGAGGTAAGTCACATTCCCAAGTCCAGATTTGATGTGCTCCCTGAGAACCTCGTCACCACCTTGCACTTTCATACGTAGGAGTGCACGAAAGTTCCCATCGTGTTCAACTGGTTGGTCCAGTTCCAGGCGGCCCGCGTTGCGGTATCTTTTCAAAGGAATCCCTTGCCTTCCATAGACAAGAACAACGTCGATTATCGCGAGAAGCTTCTTGCGATTTTTGTCTCTTTCACGGTGATTCGCCGAGTACAGCTGTTCGTGAACCGATTCTCCTACAACTGCTTGCAGGAAGTTGCTTGCAAACAGATCGGCGGCTTTGTGGTACTCCGCTTTGCTGTGGGACTTGAAGGTCTCCAGCGCGCATTGCCATCGTGTGAACGGCGTATGCACCAGGGCACCGAGCCTTTGATTACAGCCCTTTCCCGCATTCTCTTGTCCGAAGAGCACGCAGACACCACAGAAAGCCCCTTTCTCCCATTCTGAGTACTGGAGCCAGGAATATAGGGGACTTTAGCCAGTTCGGCTGGAACTTCAGTCTCCGCTTGCCTCCAACAGGGAAGACGTAGTTAGCGCCGGGCGTCCATGGATTCAATAGCAGCTTTTGCCTTGTCTCATCATTCTTGAGTTATGAATTCCTTGGGCTAGATGTGATATAAAGTCCAATGTCGTTTTCAGGAACATTGCTCTCGCTCAGGGGGTGTTTGACCTGAGGGTGTCGGCTCTGCTGGAGACTTTGATGATGCGCTTGACCTAGTGGGTGATTTTTCTTTCTTGTTAAAAAAGTCGTCTGTTGTCAGCTTGACTCGTTTAGGCATGCTCATTTTCAGAAGAGGCACAGGGCATCAAGGCACACGGAACACACACTTAAAATTGGTGACTAAAATTACACGAAAGTGTGTTCATCCACTCAGCTGCGCAGGTTTGTCGTCCTTCTAGGACTGCCTCCTCTACTTTAGATGCCTGTCAGGGGACTCGCTCTCCCATTGTGGCCGGTCTACAATCATGTTGTATCCAAACGCCACGCGGTGGTGCTCGCCTGCGACACTAACTCGCGCAACACTTCGGGACGCTGTAAAGAACGTCCTTCGCGGCCGCACCTGAAGGTGGAAGCGGGTTCTCATGTAGAGCGACCCCTTCTTCAGCGTTCCAAGGGCTCGACTTCCGCTGACAACCTTGAGCCACGATTATCTGCCCCCGGTAGATGGGTGAATGGCTTTTACCCGTAACGTCGACAAAAGAGGGAGACGAGCTGTCATCGATACCTCCTTCAGGCGTCCGGCACTAAAGAGGAAGATGGACTGTCAAGGATAATTGCCCACTTATGGTCTTCCGAGGTCTTTCTCGTCCGGGTTGACAAGGGGGATGGTATCCTCCGGGCGTTCGTGCCCTCTTGGAGTCAACAGAAGCAATTATCCTGTGTGTGTGTTTGTGCGTGCTCGTAGGCGATGCCTGAATGTTTGGGGATGACCTTCTGGGGGCAACCTCTACGTGGAATCCGGAAGAATAGCCACATCTTCTGAGATTCTTTTATAAGCCATAGGAATCGGCAGAGCAATTATCCTCTGTGTGTGTTTGTGCGTGCTCATGGCCTTTCAACACTGCGATTTTGGCAGAGACTCTGAGAGTGAGCTGGTCTTTGGTGTCCTGCATGGATGGTGTTATTTTTGCCATTTTAGCCAATATGATGACGCGACCAAGCGACCTGGCACCCTAAAGAGAGGAGGCCGTGGAGGGGGGGGGGGTCGGGTAAATTTTGGGGGGTGTTCTGATACCCCAACACCCCCCGGCTATGCCACTGGCTCTCTCCAACAGCTGCTCTTGAAGTGCTCACTAGAATTAGCTGTTTGGAATGAAAGATATTGCCATCTGTTCAAAAAACAAATGTGTGATTGTCATTAACAGATTTAGATCAGCGGTTCTCAAATCGAGGTCTGCAGACCTTTTGGGGTTTCTGAAGGCCCTCTTAGGGTCCCCGGAGCCCTAAACCATTAATCAAACTGAGCAATAAAACTTTTTTTTATATTGATGCTGGCTGTCCCATTAACATGGCATCCATGCTTGCACCTGCAGTTCCTCTAAAACCATTGAGGCATAACTATTCTTACTGCCGCTCTTTCATTACAGAGCAAAGTGACTAAAAAACTGACACATATTTGTGGTAGTAGTTAGCAGGCAATTAGAAACAGCAGACTTGTAGGTGACTGGCTCAGTGATGGGGGTGACAGAAGCAGGGAGTCTCTTCATTTGTAGCTCTTATGTCGAATTTGGACGAGTGAGACATCCTCCTGCAGCAGCAGATCAGTCTGGTCCAGTACGGTCACCCTGTGAGGGTGGTCTGCTTTTGCGGGGATTCTTCGGCAGTTCGGCAAACAGACTTTGGACACTGTTCGCATGTTTAGTAGTGAAAAAGGCCACACAAATGTAATTTTGGGCTTTCTAGGTTCGTTAGCATTGTACCGTATATACTCGTGTATGTCCGCACTTTTTTTCAAAATTTTACTCGGGTGCGGGTTATACACGAATCAGTCCTATAGCTGCGCATTAACGCACCTAAGTGCCACCGCGACTACTGCATAGAACGATGCAACAACTTTTGAGCGGTTACAAACATATCAAAGCACTTTATTGGGCTACTCATCGTCGCTCTCGGAGTCGTCATCGCCGGACGAGCTCATCTCATCGGCGCGCTCCCACAGCTGATCGTCCTCCGTACCGTCCATGGCGTTCGAGATTCCGGTCACCTTAAAACTCTTCACGATGGTCTCCACTGACAGTGAACGCCACGCATTCAAAATCCACTGGCACACTTGCTGCAGAGATGCCCTCTTCAGTCGCCCCGTCGGCGTCTTCTCATGACTCCCCGCGGCCATCCACTCGGAATAACACCGCCGAAATTCAACCTTGAACGGCCGGTTCACGCAGACGTCAAGCGGCTGCAGCACACTGGTTAGTCCGCCAGGAATCACTGCCAAGTCTGTTCCATAGTCGGCCAGTCGGGACTTCACCCGGTTAGTCAAATGTCCCCTAAAACTGTCCAGCACAAGAAGGGCCTTACGATGTAGCAGGGCTCCTGGTCGGTTCTGCCACACCGTTTTGAGCCAGTCCACGACCAGCTCGTCGGACATCCATCCTTTTTCTTGGACACCGGACTACGATGCCCTGGGGGAACTTCTCTTTCGGCATAGTCTTTCTTTTAAACACGACGTATGGCGGAAGCTTCCTCCCATCAGCGGTGACACAAAGCATCACCGTGCACCTCTGCCGTTCGGCGCCAGTAGTGCGCACGGAGACACTCTTCGCACCTTTGACGTCAACAGTGCAGTTCTCTGGCGCATCAAACCAAACCGGAGTCTGATCGGCATTCCCTATCTGCGACAGATCGTACACATGGTCCCTCCGAAGAGCATTGACGAAGCGATGAAACTTCACCACTTGGTCTTCGTATTCCGCCGGCAGCTTCTGACAGAGCGTCGTTCGACGGCGAATGGAAAATTGGTTGCGCTTCATGAAACGCTGAAGCCATCCTCTACTAGCTTTGAAGTCCGCAGGTGCGATATCCATGCGCCGAGCGACAGCCAGGGCTTTTACGCGGATCATTTCCGTCGACACCGCGTAGCCATCTCTCCTCGTGGTGCGGACGTATTCGACGAGCTCCTCTTCCAGCTTCGGAAACTTGCATTGCTTCCCACGGAAAGCTTTTCGGGTGCGGTTGGTTTCGGCAATGTCTTTCTGTTGTATGCACCAACAGCGCACACACTTCTCGTCGACGTCAAACTTGCGCCCGGCTGCCCGTTTCCCGTGTTCTTCGGCGTATTTAACTACTTGAAGTTTGAACCCCGCAGCGTACGCTCGCCTATACTTTCCCATGACTGCGCAACGGAGCACGTGCGAGGCTAATGATGCAAGCCAAGCAGAACAGCAGAATTTCGGGTGATTGCTATCGCGGTCGTCCGACAAAACACAAAGAATAGATGGCGGCGGCTGTTGCAACTTGCCGGAAAAAGAGAAGACGGAAAAGGCGTGGTGATGATGATAGTGATATCGCCATCTCGTGAGAGAGACGACAGTTCAATTTTAGGCGCGACTTTTGAAAAATAAGTTTTTTTTTCGATTTTTTGTTTTTAAAGTGGGGGTGCGGGTTATACACGAGGGCGGCTTATACACGAGTATATACGGTAACCTGCCAACAGGGGCAGATGTTGAAAGGACAGACTTGCAAAAGAAGCGACTCAACGCAAATCGTTACTTCCATTGGCGCTACACCTGGAGGCAGTAGGGAAAACTGCTGAATGTCGCGAAATCCGCGTGGACCTTCAGTACGGGCTAGCAAAGCAAGGGTGTGGCCAGGTTAGCTCAGAAGGTAGGGACGGCATTGTGGCACATGGCAAGGCACGGGGCTATGAAATGATCACCGAGTGATAAGCATTGCAGGCTTACCGTCCTGGAGCCGATGAAGAACACGTCCGCTCGCACCGATGCCAAACTCGAAACAAAGGAAGTTTATTTTTCACATGAAGACCCCTCACAAAAACATGTCATGTCACTGCTAGAACACTACAGTTAGGGCTTGTAGATTGAATTTTGCACCATTACAAGATTATCTCAAAATATGCTATAGTTGCCCTTTTAAGGGGGACACTACCCAACAGGGTCAACTTTTGAACCTGTGGCTTCAAATGGATGAAATTTACAGTATATACTGGCAGTTGCAAGGCAGAATGCAGTGCAAAGTTTCATTAGTGTCCATGAATTGTGTAATAAATTATAGTTGTTTTTATCAGGAACACACTGACTTATTTTAAAGAAAACTATCGTTAAGAAACTAATGTAATACCCAACATTTTTCTACTGTAGATTTGCAGCAGAATGCCTGGAGAGTGCAATTGTGAAAACAAAATTTCCGAAAAGTAATTCATTTTATGCTAACAGCGCAGTGAAAAATCAAATAAAAATTTTGCCTTTTATGTCGTCGACAAAACCGTAACATCTTTCATAAAATACATCCACAAGGTCAAAAAACAATTCCACAGTTGCGTTGCCTGTAAAATTCCAGTTAGGAAAAACAATGAGCGGGTCTTCCCTCTTGTCCCATTAAAAAATGATAGTTTTCCTAAAGTGAAATTTATGCCAAAAAGTGGAACAGAGCAAAATGCATTCGAAGAGCTCCAACCCCTACCTTTTCTTTAGTTTCGGTGGACCGAAAATGATTTATAAAAGATTAACTATGCAGTGTAAACTAATGAAACTTTCTGAGAATACTCTCTAGGCGTTGATGGGTGTAAGCATGGCATTTTTCAAAATCAACTTTTTTTGCAGAAATCTTTTTTCTGGGTAGTGTCCCCCCTTAAGTCAGCTTGGTCAAGTCTTTCTCAAGGCTATTTGCCTTGTTACGAATGGGAGCGTCTCGGGTATAAAACTGAAAATAGGCAGAGCACCTTTAGCTGATGCAGCTCAGCAACACTCGGAGCCCCAACCTCTGGGGTGAAACCCTATGCATGTGGGAATCCGGAAAAACTTTATTTTAGGAGGATTCTGATAAAAACTGGCATAAATATTGGTAATGCATACATGGTGATACAAGCTGAATATCACTAATATTGCAGTTACTTTTTCAGTTAACATTTTTTCTCCTTCAAACCTCGTAGAGAGTCGGTAGAGTTAAGAAAATATGATAAAAGATTGGTTAGACTTGCAGAGTGTTCCTAATTGTATGCTACACAATGTGACATTCTGTTGTTTTTTTTGTTTTTTTAAATCTTTTGTATGATTATTTTAGTCTGAACTTTTCATTATCTGATATGGGTGGATAGAAATTGCATGCACATGGAGAACCACATTATAAATTCAGAAAGGTACAATCTAAGAAAATTATGATGTCACTATGTGTGGTTTAGTACAATGAGTATAATAAAACAAAGGGAACAAAAATAGTCACAGAGGTTGCCAAGATATCACCTCTACGAGCAGATCAAAAAGAACAAAATGCAGTTCCGAGAAAATGGTCTCAAAAGTTTTAAGTCACATTTTCCACCCGAGAAGGCACCAGGGGTGTAGTTTTCTGTGTCCTTCTTGACACAGCACTTCTTTGGCTTCTGCCCCTTTCCTTGAAGAGTCCTTGATGCTTTCTTGTTTCTTGAGCTGTCCTCCTCTGCTGCCCTACGAAGTGCAAGTCCTCCAAGTCGGACGCTGAAGGGAAAACAGAATTCTACATATTCATGAAAGCTGCCACAGTTGAATCTGCAGATCTTGCTGACGGCGGTCTCTGCTGTTGATCTTGTCCATCTTTCGGAAGGACCGACCAAATGACCTAGTAAAGACTCTGCTGCATTTTGAGTCTTCTTCCCTTTCCAATGGTCAAGAAACTGAGGCTTGGAGAGGCGCTGGGTACACAGGCAGGAGTGCAGTGGCAACATGACTTGCCAGCTTGTACTTGTGAGCCGACTGAGGCTCGCCTTGAGGTTCTGCTGCTTGATGCTTTTACCAGCTCATTGGACCGGGAGGGAAAATCTTGTGATGGGGCTCTTCGTCCGTTGAGGTCACATGGTAGAATGTTGCCATTACTGCTCTTTGCATTTCTTCAATGTGAGAGTTGCTTCACATTGCCATGCGATAATAGCTTGTGAGCCGCTTGATGAGCTCCTGCGTGAGGCCACCTCTTCTTCCAAAGGGTTGCACTTTCTTGCTCTTGGTGGTGAGGCCACGTGGTGCAGACCCCATCTTCTTTTGCACAAGGTTCAGGCAGTCTTCTTTTGTGAATGAGATGAAGCCATAGGTGGCATCCTTGCTGAGGGCCAGGAATGTGCGGCTGTCGTCGTGGCAGACAATGTTCGTGTAGCGGAAGTTGTTCTTGGAGAGGGAGCATCCAAACAGCAACAAGGCTGCTTCAACCTCGATCCTACCAGACTTCACCTCGGTGTTCTGGTACTCGTGCGACTGCCACCACTGGCTGTAGTTCTCGTCATCTTGCCTTGGACTTAGCACGCACTCTTGGGACGGGTTGCAATGGACCACAGAGTCCAGCACAAACCTAGTAAAGTACTCTATCGCGGTACCCACGCCAATGTGAGACATGTGGTTGCGATTCATCCATGTGCCTTCGCACATCACGGTCACATTTTTGGTGAAGGCCGGGTCCATCCCTCTGTAGACATCTCGCACGGCTGTAACAGCATCACTGACATTTGCAGCAGCTCTATCTACAGCAGGCCTGAACGTGGCCTTGGTGCCTCGGTAAGTTTTGTGGTGTAGACCCTGCTGCGAAACATTCATAGTGAACCAAAAGTCTGTTGGTGCAGTTGAGCCTTTGCCGATGCTCTTGATGGCCTGTACCGACCTCATGTTAACCTCGAAGTCACAGCTGTTTTCTTTTCGTGGCGATGATCATTCATTCGTGACAGTGCCCCATGTCGAGCAAGTTGGGATCATCTTCACAGCTAGCCCAAGTCTGGTTCCCTGCACGACTGTGACTCCTGGCTGCAAGCACTTTTGGCACGGTGTCTCACTCAGCAGCACATTGAGTGCCACGACTTCAACCACCGAAAATTCCTCGGACGACTCCGCACCAGCGGGTTTTTCGCCTTCGCCAGTCAGCTACATCTTCCGCTCAATTGCTGACACGGAGCTCAACGACTTGTGAACCGCCGCGGCACACTCGCGGGACACCTATGGTGAAAGAAAGTCGGCTGGAAATGCACCTGGACAGTACCATTGGTGCTAGTAGACGGCGCTTCTTCCACTAAACTTGCAGCACTCAAAGTGCTTGGCAGCGCGTTCACATCATCCGTGGAAAACTGCGCTTCAACAAAGCACTCACTTTTGGAACTGGTGGCGGTTGAAAAAGCTTTTCCTTGCTCTTCTTGGCCATCGGAGATTTCCGCTTACGGTTGCCGAAGTGATGCTTCAGTTTATACTTCTTGTTGAACGATCGTCGATCCATAATCGGTGGAGAAAGTTGGAAGAGGAAACAAGAAACTAGCGTGATCAGAAACTCCGAAAAGCACCGCGGGTGAGCGGGCGAGCACACAACGGCAGCTGAGATTGGAGCGGTTGCTATAGACCAACACGCGGGCTAGACGTTGAAAGCTGCGGCGGCGCTGTGATCAAGCTGCAGCCGGGTGGTGTAGGCTGAAGGGTGCAAGTTTCGCATGGGCATCAGCATTTCATCATGCCGCAGAGTGGTGTAGCTGTTAATTGTACCGAAAGGTACAGCAAAAGTAACGGAATGAGTTTCGACAAGTTCCTGGCAGACTCTGAAAAGTGCAGAGGGTGGATAATATCTGGACCTGAAAGAATGGTCGCCTTGTGCTGATGACCTTTGTGCGACAAGCACTTTCTTGAGGGCAAGTATGGCTTTCATTTCAATTCCCGTCCCGAGGCTTGCTTATGTGTAGGGTTCCGCGTTTCGGTTTCTATTTTTTCAAAATTTGGCATACTTTTTTTGGTGTTTATCTTAAAATTCAATTTTCGTTTTTTTTCGGTGTGTGTTTATGCTTATAAAGTCTCCCGGCTTTTTCGGTGAATTAAAACAAACACTATGTACACCGGATCAGACAATCCTTGTAGCTCTGATATTTGTGATCACTCAAAGAATAACTGCACAGATACATTGAAAAAGAAATGGACACTTTATTTGGCAAATATGTGCAACTGTAAAAGAAACAAGAAAAAAAGACGGAAGTACAAAACAAGTCAGATATGAAGCCTATGCCCAAAAAACATGGAACTTCACCTTCTGTACATCGGGATTACGTGATCTTATTTTAGTACACACATGTACTTTCCCAGGTTCTCTTCGTTGATCCGCACTCTTTCTTTTTTGTTAATATGACCCCGAAGCTTCGAGAATGCCCTCTCAACGCTAACATTGGACACTGGTGGGCTGAGGAGATGAAGCGCTGCCTGAGCCAAAATCGGCCAATCAACAAATTGTGACCGCCAAAAGAGACACGGTGCGACGTTTTTAAGCACGACACAACATGCAGAGCTTGCATCCAGTATTCCTTGCATCAAGTTCGAAAACAGGCTCGTACATGGCGAAGTCATGGGGCATTTTGGACTTCACGTTTCGATCGATGATGCGCACATTAAACCAAAACGCCGTGATGGCACCCCTGTATCCCATACATCCGGACAAGTTTCGGTCGCCACTGTCGTTTCAACTTTTTTGCCACGGCTCTGCGGTACGACTGGAAGGTTGAAGTGACCTTTTCCAGTTAAAACTGAATTTTAGAAAATGAATTTGACGTACTTTTATCGGTTCTTATCGGTTTACGTCGAAAATGCCGAATCTAAACACTGACCTTTTTTTCGGTTGAAACCGAATTTCCGAAAATGAATTCGACATACTTTTATCGGTTTAAACCGAAAACTCCGAACCCTACTTATGTGCAAGGAAACCGCCGTCTGATCGAGACCACCCAGATTTTGTTCCCACGGTGTTTGCGCACAAAGCACCGACTAAGGGCTCATCGGTGGATCGCTATGCCCATGCTACCTAGCGGAAGGAGATCGAGCGGGAGAATGGACAAAGCTTTGCCACTTTTCTTGCCTTTTTGTCATGATGGTAAAAAAACTATGGTACCTTGACTCGAAGATGTATTTAATCAATTAATAAATACACTTCTGCAGACCCCACAGTCTGCTTATCCTGCCGGAAGCGCGCATACCGGCTCGAGCAATCATAGGCCTCGATAGTCTTGTATGCCTGCACAGTGTCGGCCGTGAACTGGCTTGGCGAAAGAGCAAAATAAACGACGATGTTAGCCGTTAACGTTAGTGGCAGCAACTTCATGTCCGAACTCTAGCAGGCCTTGTTTACGGCATACGGATTATTGAAGGGGTACAGAGTCTGCACAGCCCCAGCTTTTAAACACGTATACAGTGCAGTCCACTTAAAACGATACCACATATAATAATGTATTGCTTATAACGATTAGTTTGTTTGAAACTATAAATTTTTGCACTTTGTCCATGTAAAAAACACCAGATATAGGGATTATTATTATTTTTATTTATTATTATTTATTCATACTGTTGGCCCACAGGCCGTTACAGGAGTGGGATATTGGTAAAACACCCAATTTTAACACACAATTCCACGAACAATACATTTCATGATTGTTTCTGCACAAGAATGCACTCAAAAGATAGGCAAACAAAGAAAACAGAAAACACACACAAAAAATAAATAAACAAGTAAATAATTAGATCCTATTTTGTTGGGCGAGACTTCGCAGGAGGGCTTCAAAAAACTCAACGGTGTCACCTTCAAAAACATCTTGGGGCAGACTGTTCCACTCATCTATAGTCCGTGGAAAGAAAGAATATTTAAAAGGATCGATTCGCGCTTTCATTGGCATTATCATTTTATTGTGATTTCTTCTAAGTCCCCTAGTAGAACGAGCCTTTAAATATCGTAATGAGTCTATGTTGAGACTATTTTTTTGTATCAAATAAAGAAATTTTAGTCTAGCCACTTTTCGACGCTCTGCCAGTGATTGCAAGTTGAGGTGAGTAAGCATCGCACTGACAGACTGAGTCCTTCGGTATTGTGCTGTGATAAATCTGGCAGCTCTTTTTTGTACCTTTTCTAATTTTTCAATTTGGTTTTTTCTGTATGGGTCCCATCACGGCACTTGCGTATTCTAACACTGGGCGTACAAATGTTAAATAAGCTGTAAGTTTTACTTCCTCTGTCGCTAATTTAATAAGAGAGGAAGTGGGTTCTCAAAACATATTTTTTTGTGTATCGGTCCATCTTAATGATTTTTTGCACAGGCATGCAGTTTATTGTGCTGATTTCATAACTGCAATCAGATTTTAGATATCTCTTCTTTGTCAAAAGTTATTAACAAAATAAAATATTAATTAGTTAATTTCAGGAAAAATTTTAAAATACCTTCTTATTAAAATTTTAATGAAAAAAAGGTATCAACTGCTTCCTAAAGAAATGCCATAGAAGCTAAAGCTATTTTTATTTCTTTAGCACCATATAATCATGTAAAAATTAAAGTGAATAGAAGACATACAATAGCGGCTATAACAATGTCTAATAATGAAATGCCAGTTTTATATACCACAAAATATCATAATAAAAATAGCTTTAGCTTGCAGTCTAGTTCATTCCAAAGAAAATAGTACCAAGTTTATGAAAATCGGTTAGCGCAAGTGAATCAAAAAGCCTTCTTGGCCGGAGAAGAGGCTGAAAAACGAAAGCTGAGAAAATCGACTTTGAAATTTGGGTATGCATAACTAACAACATTGAAGCTTTAGATCGGTGGAATGCCTTTGGTTTGAATTTCATACTAAGGGAGAGACACGGGGTAGGGAAAGCAGCCCCATATACAACAATTGGTTAGCCCTCAGAAGGGCTTTTTTAGGGGACGCGGGGACGTTTTCAAAGCACCAGCTTGTGAAAGGGCGCGCCATTCCGCACTGCTCACATTTAGTGGTTGCGAAGAACATGTTCAACACGTTCAAATCCACGATCACAAACTGCGTGCCGAAATCTGTCTCTTTATCCTCGACAGTGACATTGAGGAGGTCAAACTTCCGCCGTGTGGCAGACTTCGCGGCCAAATCCTGCTTCATCATCGTCAGCCCGCGACGCACGTTGTGCACTTCGCTCGCCGTGTCGAAATGCAAGTCGAAGTCGTGACGCACCAGGGCCGAAGTCGTCGTCTTTTTCATTGCTCACATCAGAGGCGGGCACCTCGGAAGATGATGCAGCTGCTGGCAGCTGAACTTGCCGCATGTCCGCCGCAAGCAACGCGGCTGGCGATGCGAGCGAAGTCCTCTTGTTCTACGCCCGACGCTTCCGCTTGCCGCACGCACGCTGCGTTGAAAGCTCCACGCTAGGCATCGCGATCACTACCGATGTCTCCTAAAGATGTCGAGCTAAACAAAGCAGGCGAACGCCGAAAAATAACGTGCTTGAAGCCAAAACGCAACCGCTAGCAGACGACAAACAACGATATCGGCTGCTTCCGACTCCTTCCGCGCCACGAGGAAGGAGAGGAGGGAGGAGAATGACATTTTTCAGGAGAGAGGCATGCGCTTGGCCAATAGCGACAGCGCTCGCTGCAACCCGTGCTTCTAGCCAATTGGTAGCTCGGTTTCTTTCTCCGGGAAACGCGGTATTCTGTGCTTTTCCAGGCGGACGCTCATTTTTAATGGCGCCTAAAATGTAGATAAAGAAGCAAGCTTCGAACGAGACCAAAATGGCGCGCTTGGCAAGGAAGCGCGCGTTTCGACGTCGGTTTTCTCTTTCGGGAGGTTTTGGGCGCGTTCCGCGCGAGCGTAATTATCGTTTTTTTTATACTTTGAGTTTGAATTACGCTATAATATTTTGGAGAGAGGTGCTTAGATATGTAAGGCACCCAAATACAGAATTTTTGAAAAATTAACTTTTTCGTGATTTTTCGCCTTTTTAGGACCCGCCCCCCCTTAAGGTTACGTCTTAAGAACCACAATTTTCTTTCTGCGGAGCTCGCAACATTGTCAACATGAAATTTCCAATTAATATCACTCGATATGGTTACACCCAGGTATTTAAAATTGCTGACGAACGTCAATGGTTTATCGTCCAGTTCGTAGTTATAAGCAAGAACGTTTTTAATTTTGTTTGTGATCCTTGAGAATACATTTTTTGTTGGGTTAATCTGCATTTCCGACCGCTTGCACCACTCATTTATGGTATTTAATGCTTCATTCAAAGTTATCTGATCTTCAGGACATGTAATTCTAGAGTAAATTAGGCAGTCGTCTGCGAATAGCGAGCGGTAACTTTAGGGCCAAGGTTGTCTGCGATATCATTAATATAACTTAAGAATAATACGGGTCCTTTGAAATTAATGTTATGGAACCTGCTGGAGACACAGCTACTAAGAACTTAACAGTGTTATGGTGCTTATACTGGGAGAATGTTTGGCTCCTGGCGGACATGAAAGATGGCTTGTGAATAAAGCTTTCTGAACAGTCAACTGTGCATCTAACGTCCTTAAAAATGGGGTCACTGAAGACCTCTGGAAGGTTGCAGCGGATAACTCTTCGTGGTGGCCAAATCAAGAGGTTCCCCAGATTGCATGCGAGTATGTCCAACCACCTGTGAAAGATGACACTCACACTAGATGCTGGAATCGGAACGGCATGCCAGGTCATCGGTCAGCAGCCCAAGTCTTAATCTCATTAGAACCATCACGAGTTGCTCCTCTGGCTCGAGGAAGGTCTGGGTGTCGGGTTTCCAAAACGATAAGATGAAGCTTAGAAGAGCATGGAACATATTCCACGACATGAGGTCAGTGTAGAACTTCACACGAAGGTCATCTCTCGGAGCATCTTTCATGGGGGTGCTGTTCTCGAGGCTTCTTTTGAGGTTTTCATTGGATGCCTTGAAGCCCCTCAAAGTGTCAGTCGTCTTCGCGAGCTCATTTTGCAGGTCGCACACTTGCTTCTTGAGGCTCTCATTTTCTTGCAGCAGGGCCTCAACTTGGCCTCCTGTTATTTCGGTGTTAGCACCCATATCAGCCTTTGCTGCATCTTCGGTGCAGGGAAGTTCCTCATGGCTGTGTTTGGATTCCTTGGCAGCGGCAGTTTCGTCTCTCGATTGGGCTTGTTCATTCTGTCGTTTCACTCGTTCCTGGAGTCAACCGTGACCAGCTATTTTCTTCGCCCCATCTTTCTGAGCCTTGAAGGCAAAAATCGTAGGCACATAGTCAGGATGTGTCGGGTTCTTGAAACGGACAGCCTGCAATAGAAGAAAAAAAAAAACTGTAACAGTTGTTTTTGAGTGTCAGATGATGCAAAATAAATACATGCTTTCATGAGTCAATTCGCAGCTGCCTACACTTCACTGACGTCGCACGCTGGCATTCCTTTTATAAATTGTGGGTCGCTCTATCAAACTGCTGCCCAATCGGTTCCTGCCTGGTCCGCTCTCCCAAGAAGTCACACGTGCAAGGAGATGTTTGAAAACGTTTTACTGTTCTCTGGGGTGCCTTGGCTGTGGGCCTTGCTGTCGCCAGTCGTCGTCCGGGTGTCAGCGCTGTCCCTGACCGTTCCTTACCCGTGCCTTGCTGTCGCCAGTCGTCGTCCGGGTGTCAGCGCTGTCCCTGACCGTTCCTTGCCCATGCCTTGCTGTCGCCAGTCGTCGTCAGGGTGTCAGCGCTGTCCCTGACTGTTCCTTGCCCGTGCCTTGCTGGAACTCTCGTGGCGCTGTCCCAAGCGCCGGGCCGCTGGCCACCGCTTCTGCCCCCTCGCGCGCCGTCGTCCTCCTCGACTCTCACAAAATATGGTCATCCCGAGATATCGCTGTACGAGTAATGTTCTTGGCGATTGTAACGTCCCACCTGGTGCTTTTGCCTTGTTCAGTTCACCATCTCTTCAACAATGGAATACTTTGGCAAGAGTTAGGTGGAAATTGGACCACCATAGGTCAAAATTTTCATCTTTTGTTGGGGCTGGTTGATCATTGCAGAGTGTGGCCTTTCATGCAGTAATTTTCTTACAGTTGTTTCCTAACAGCAAAAATAAGGTATCATGGAACATGAGCAGGTACTCCTTAATTGCTACCAGAGCTGAGAGGTCCGTTTGCGTGGAACATGTAGCAGCACAATTCGCAGTACTGTATATTCACGTTTTGTATGTTTGGTTTGAGTACTGTTTCTCCTTGCTGCAATTCTGTCTTTGTAATCTTTTACATGGTCAGTGACGATTTCAAAGTGCCCTTTTTTTTCTGATTGCCAAGGATGTGGGTGTTGAACCATCTGCTGATGTCTGCTTTTGTAAGGATTGATTTGACTTGAGCAGAGCTGAAAGTACCAATGTTTACACCACCCAGTCCTCTTATTTTTGGAACTTATCGGTTCGAGAGTTTTGCGTAGTGAACGGTGCTCGTGGTGTGCACGCACGCTTCCATATGGAAACCCTAAACGCGATGATTTCTGAAAAACATGGATTTCAGCTTATGTAGGTATGTTTGATAATATTTCATGTAGATATGTTTGGTTGCCTATCTCAACAATTCATGCATAAGCAGGTTGTGGGTTATCGATTTTAATGAAATGAGAACTCTATGACCTGGTTTTCATTCCTTGCATCTTAACCAAAGACACTGAAACTCCCACAGGAGGCAACCTTTCATACGCAGAAGTCATTACTTTAGCTTCCAAAAGGTCTTCTTCAGGCCAGAGCCATCTTGCACCCTTGTAGGCTCCTTCCTGACACGGCTTGATTGTGACATACTTCCCATTGGCGAGGTTCTTGTGTCGCTTGATGCGACCAGTGACTAGTTTGGGAAACAAGGTGTGCTCAGAAACATAGAGCAGCCCCGGCAGCAGCAGCTTCTGGACGAACCCCTCGTCATAGCCGATCATCTCGGTGTGCGTTGAATTCGCAGTGGTGGTGTTGTTCGTCCAAAAGACAAAATCACACCACTTGTGACCGGTCACCATCATCTGCCCCTGGATTTGATAGTAGAATGCATGGCTGTGCTTCACGTGCACCTCTCCATTGATGAGTGTGCAAAAAAACTTCTTGTCAGCGCAGGCCTCCTCAGGCGTCATGCCAATCTTCGTGATTGGGCATTTTACCTGAAGGAGCCCTTTCTCGCCGTTCTTGAGGACAATCCTATCAGGTGACACTCCCAGAAAGTTGTACAATGGGTGCACATGTAGCCCTGTCTCGTTCACCTGCACTGAGTTGTCTCTGTAATTCATCAGGTCAACATAGGCAGCCACAGCAACCGGCTCCTTTGTCCTACCGTAGTGCAGTGCTTCACTGTATGCATCTTTGCTGGGATACATAATCCTCTCCACGAGGTAGTTCGGCTTCCTGCACTTGATCACCGCAGAGAACTGGGATGCGGTTATCCTTCCCAGTCGATCGTCGTGCCATTGCGGGTTGTCTGCTTGACCCATGGTATGCATCACCACGTCTTCTTGCTCTTCATCAGTCATCTTTGGCAGCGCCTCCATATGCTGTTGCACGACCTTTCGGGCCTCTGGGCTCCACAAATCTTGCTCGTTGCCGATTGGCAGGGTCGGCCTTGGACGCTTGGCTGGCCTCGCTGGGGCCATGTTGCCGTACTTCAGAAAGAGGAGGTTTGGCCTTGAGGTAGCAAGCGCCTCTTGCAGCTTTTCTGTGTTTTTTGAAGACGGACCAGGTACATTCTCGCAGGGGTCGAAGGATCGCCTTTTCCTCTGCTGAGCCGGCCTGTTGATTAGGTACTTGCAGAAGGTAATCTCCACAAGTGGTGCGGAGGCTGGAGGCTTCTTGGCTGCAACATAATGGAAATCGGGAAGAGGCTCCTGGTCAGCTTCCTCTATGTTGAATTTGACCCAGTATTTTGGCCTTACATGTTTTATCTTGGAAGAAAATTATATTGACAAACACATTTAAACTTAACTGTAAGTAAAAATACATTGTTGATTACAAACAAACTCCTGAATGTGAGAGTTTGGGTTGCAAGACGTCATGCATCAGTCGCCATTGCTCCATACCATGCTCCTGTGCCCGTACCTTCTGCAGCTTACATTTCGAACCATTGAATTTGTTCTCAACAAGGCTTACCGAGAATAACAAATTCGATTGTGCGAAATGTATGCTGCAGAAGGTATGGGTACAGGAACATGGTACGGAGCAATGGCAGCTGGTACGATGCCATATGACGTCGCATGCAACGTCACATGCAAGGCATGTATAAGAAGTGAAATCATTCAACAGCTTGTAAATGACCTGAGTTTACCTCTACATTAATAGCGCAGAATATGACTCAAATGTAATATATACACAACATTTTATGGGAGCAACTCTTGTATACACACCTTGGACTGGTACAATCCAAGAACACGGGATGTCCGTACAAGATGCAGTGCTTTCGTTGCAGCTCTTCTATGCATACAGCAGCAGCGCTGCAATGTGCTGGCAGCATCCGCTTTTCTGGAAAAGGAAAGAAAAACAACTAATTAATCTTAAATAGATAGACAGATTGCTAATGCTCAGATACTATCAACAACACACGTGAAAAGCAAACATCGACTTGTACAACTTGTTTGCATACACCACTTGTCAGCTTAATAAGTATTGTGGCCCGCCTTCGAGTATATTAAATGTGCGAGATTTCGGAGAGCTCGCGATATTCAATGTCTGTGTCTGTGTCTGTGCATTTTTTTCAATTAGTTTGCTTGGCAGAGATGATTAGGATCGATTGAATCTGAACCTAGCTCTTCAGTGGCTGCGCAATCAAAGGTTTGGCATGGACTAGTTCAACTACTTAGCAAGCGTCCTATCAACCGAAACGCTTGTGCATTCTCAAGTAGTGCACAAGCATTGTGCTACATGCGGGAAAATTAAATTTAATAGCTCGTTATCAGGCCATCACTCACCCAGCAACACAGCTGCAAATGCCGCCCAACACGGTGTTGGTGTTCCTGGCGAACCAAGCGGACGCAGTGTAGGTCAGCTTCTTCATTGATGCAAAGCATACGCATCGCACAAGACACATCTGAGTGTCGTCCGACGTGTTCGACCGTACGTTCCGAACGTAGCCCTCGTCTTTGAAGGCTCATCCTCGCTGCGCCTGGTACCAGGTATCAGTCTTGGAGTACGTGTAGAGCCAGACTTACCTTGCGAAAATTCCGTGCGCGACGGAGGCCTCTCAACCCGGCCGTCCGCTGGGAAAGAGAATGGAGCATTCTCATCGTCAATCATCGTGTCACAAAACGACTATTACGAAACGGTAAACGCAAAGTTCACGAGAAACGTGCTGAACAACATACAATGTCGCAAATCACTGGCGCAAATCTTCCTCTCTAAAAACCTCAAACCCAGACTCTATTAGCTTCCAAGTTTTGCCGATGGGTGGCAGCAGCTATCCCCAAAAAGTTGATAGGGACAAATCTATAGAACAAGAATCGTCACAATTTGTTTTGGGCTTTATGGTACTGTAATTTACCATTTTGTTTCGTGAAATATTTGAAAAAAAATACTTGGCTCAATCAAAAATTACAATTAAAAATGATGATTGATTGTGTGGGGACACAAATGGAGTTCAGCCTTTTCCATACAACTGAGACAAAAGTTTCTCGTGGGCTGAACAAAACTAACTTAACAAAAAGAGGAATAAAGGCGAACAATAATCATCTTCCCTTCCTTCCTACTTAATTTGTCTGAAACAACCGTTGAAACAATGCAAATACGGAAAAAACATCATATGGGTCCCTACATATATTACCGTCTTTGTCAATTTTTGAATGAATAAATGTTTTCCCAATTGTTACAAAAACAATCCAACACCTGGCTGCTTCCTCAGGATAAATTACAATACCATGATACGTATAAGTGATTGGGATACATTTTGTTCACGTGGTCATACGCTGCGACTACAAGATTCACATATGAAGAGAAACATGCGCAGTACACAAAATGCGAAAACACAATGTTAGGGGATGCAAAACCGTACTTACAGTGCACGATGCCCAACACACGGGCAATCTCCCTCCATGCGTTCTCCCGTTTCGGATTGTCTTTGTTGTCGAGCCGAAGCTTCCCGTACAGCCAAGGGTAGCTTTGGACGAGCTCGATCAATTGAAAGCACTTGCTCTGGTCATCGAATACAGCAGCATCTGCGAGCAAGCAGAGTGCATCTGTCCCAGACGGCGAAGAAACGCGGAGCCAGAGCTAGTGCCCTTCACCAATTTGGCCGGGAGACAAGAGTGCACTTTTACGTCACGGTGCGTTTTCTTGCGCCTTCAGAAAAAGTTGAAAATATCCGACTTCCTTATGCACTTCTGGAAGGCGCATAAAATCAGTGTGACGTCACGAAATACACAATTTCCAGGAGCCGCGCATCCTACGCGCTCACAAAAACGTGTTTGTATGGATCGCGCTTTAAGGCGTCATTAGAAAAATGCAGATATGCAGATTATTCGTCACAGTTCATACCAGATCGATGTCACAGGACTTATTTGAGTCTGGGCCCTGTCGTCCTTCCTGTCAGCGTCTATTAAATATTCCCCCATTAGCTTCTTTACTTTTTCTTTTGGTGTCAGCAGTTTTTTCGATTTCTCATCGGTCCCTCCTCCTTGGTTCCCTCCTTCTCATTCTCCCCCTGGCCGCCCTCCTTCTCCTTTTTCACCCTGGAGGCGTTCTTCTCTGTGTAAAGGCCAAAGGCGACTCCATGTCAGAATTCTCACGTTACTTTCCTCATGGTTCAGATCAGATGCTTAAACTAGAAATGCCGAGCCTTGGGCTGTCAGTTCCTTGCACATTTTCATGAATAACTGGGAATATAGCCAATTTGTAAATGGATAGAAGCACCCACCTGTCATAGCATCTATCTTTTCTGGGGTTAGGGGTGTCTTCCCCACTGCACCCTTTTCCAAGAGGCTCCTACATCCCTGCCCGCACACGCTCCGGTCGGAAAGAGCTGCAGGCTCCTATAGTGACCGGCCGACCAGTCTCGCGAAGCGGCCAGGGGTGGAGGCATGGCCCACTGCATAATCTAGGGCCACCTCCAGCATTTTAATGCCGTGTCCAAGATGAATCTGCAGTGGGGAACAACATCGGTCAAAAGTTTCTGGATGGTCATCTGGATTGGCAACACGGACGATTTGCTCGACTTGAAAATGGGTGAATCATCGTTGTGGAATGATATTATTAGTTCATAAATTGCCATGTTCAGCTTCTCACGTATGGCCTTGTACATGCTGCCATCGGTAATGTCCAAATAGCACGCCGACTGTACTGGCGCTGCTAACCTTGACAAGTTGTTTTGAAGTACCTGTCCCACGTCCTTCAGCTTATGCTACATCTTCTTGATACCAAATGTGGGATAAAAGCACCCATTCTAGATTAGAACCTGTGAAGTGTACTTCTTCCTGCACTCGCCACATGTAAAAGACATACTTTCGGAGCTTGAGGAACCCAGGTAAAAGTGGCAGGCTTCACGAAAAAGTTCAGCATTACCATTTTGTTCTTTCTGATTTCGCATATTTTGAGTTGGGCAGAATCGCTTTTCCAAAAAGGATGTTAACCAGCTTCAAAAGCCTATCCACTTAAACCCAGGAAAATCCTGCAGATGCAACACAAGCCAGGATGAGCAGTATGGCTTGGACCTTGAGTGTTCCTTGATGTGGAAGTTTTTGATCCACATACTTCTTTAGAAATTCGTGCACATCCACATCCGTATCTGCAAAGGCGTCTTCTTGATTTGGTGACAATGGCACTTCATCTCCCAATGAAGATTCATCACCCAATAAGCAGTGATCAGTCAATGAGGATTCATCAGCTGACGAGGATTCTTTGCCCATTACCTCCCGGCTTACTCATTGTCATCTTGACGACTTCCTTGCAGTTCATGAAAAAACATTTCTGTCCAAAAAATATTCAGAATTAGCCGTTAAACTTGTCCAGGTGCCTACCCGCCACCGAAGAGTTTAACCAAACTTTGTCCAAGTTTCGTTTAATAAAACGGATGTGCCAACACAAACATATTTTACAAAACATATTCAGATACCTGTTGTGGCATTCCTCGGAGCAAAGGTGAAAAACACTCACACCTGAAAGTGTGTGAAACAAGGCAGCACACACTCTTGAACATGAACCATACTGTCTATTATGGCCAGAAAGTGATGTTCTAGCTGCTTAATGAAATTAAAGGCAGCCTCTGATGGTGCAACTAGGTTTCCAAAGAGTTTACCAGGCACATGATATGCTTTAAGCATCAGAAAATATTGGTGGGACCTGGTCAGGTTACCGGACTCATCCTTGAATAGCTGATAACAAACAGAGCTCTGTGTCGTCTTTTCAAGGAAAAGTTTAATGAGATAACCTCCAACGTGATAAGTGGAGGAATTCTCAATAATGTTTGACTTGATGTCTGATGCCAGCTCAGAAATGTCTTCTAGTGGGGGAAGTTTTCAACTTCAGAACATTCTATGTCATCGGCAATTTAATTTTTATGGAGCAAAAATATCGACATTCCCTGGAGGAGGCCAGCCTTGTCATCCTCAACGTTTCGACTGTTCAAGAGTTTAAGAGTTCTTTTTATCTCTATGCGCTTCAGACTTGAGGTGAACTAGTATACACTGAATTTGTGTTGCATCCCTGTTTTTGTCTGATTGTTCCGAACGTGTTCTCGAGTGCATCTCGCTGCAGGCATCGTGTTAGTAAAAACTGAAAGTCGTGGCTGGTTGAAAGGCCCTCCCGGAGCATGAGGATGCTCTTTATAGTAATTTTACACCCTGTCACGGTTTGGAGCTGCCTCCAACCCTGAAACTTTCTTGCTGCAATCTACGAAAGTTGCTGGTGAAGGATATCAACCAGCTCAGATTCTCCTTTTAGAATGCCATAGCGTAACTTCTGCTCCGTCTGTTTGAGTTTTGAGTTATTTGGACAATCAATCAGTTTGTCTATTCTATTGCAGAAGTATGCTGTAGCCATGGCTTTGGCGGGAAGCTCCTTGGAATTGACAAGGGATAGAATTGCTAAATACACTGAGGCGCTCAGGACTTGTGTGCAGGGTTGGGCAGAAATACTTTAAAATGTATTTGGAAATACAAATACTGGGATACATTAAAATAGTAGCTAAAATACTGATACTGAAATATATCTGTAAAAGTGTATCGCGATACGTATCGGAAATACATTTCAAAAAGAGGCAAAAAGTATTTGGAAATACAAATACAGGAATACATTTTAGGGAGGGCAGAAATACAAATACAGAAATACTGATACTGCAATACATTTTTCAAATTTGTTTGAGACGCCGAATGAGATGAAGCTTGAAGTTTGAAGTGGAAGTTTTTGATCCTGAAATTACTTTCCCGTAGGTTTGGCACTTTGCCTTGAGGGTGGTGATTTCGGACGACGAGCAGTCTTCAATGGGCTCAAAAAACGTTCCATCAAGGACTGACTGCGGTCCCTTTCCTGACATCCTGTCTGTCACGAGGAATGCGAAAAGACATCGACCTCTAAATAAATTCTGTCATCCTAAATCCCATCATAACGTCACCACGCCTCTGTCCAATAAGGACGCCCCTGTCAACATTTATCACATGGCGTCACGGTGGAATGAACTGGTATTCTTTATCTGTAGCTGTGGCCTTGAACATGAAACTTTACCACGCTGCTATATGAAAGGACAATACGTACTTTCGTTGTAGGTTACCTCGTTGAAGATCGTGCAGGCAGTGTCATTTGGAAT
>JAZHYW010011652.1:0-12639 GCA_037355805.1 Ixodes ricinus
GCTCTGCGTTGGCAAATTAGAATTAATTCGATTCTGCGTTCTTTGTTAAAAAACATTTCCTATGATTTATGCCTTGGTGAGGACATTGACGTGTTTAAAGCACTGCATTTGCCTGATTTTAACTCGCTGTTGATGGAAACTGTTGTTCATAGGCATTTTTGGGATAGTCAATTTAAAGTTCCTTATGTACCTTCTCGTATTCTTAGACCCAAAGAGCGTTACCGGATACCTCGATGTTCGACAAGATTTGGAAAAAGAGCTCGGAGTTACTATGTACCAGCATTTATGAACAAACTACCTTCTAGTATTCTAAATTTAAGAACAAAATACAAGCTTAAGAAAGCCCTGAGGAATTTTAGTTCGTAAAGTGCCCAATAGTTTGCTTTGTTATTCTAATTTCTTTGTGTGGATTTTATTTTACATGTTTCCTTTTGCAAACGGCATGGTTTCACTTACTGTAAGACGCTGCCAGTCAAGCCCAATGTGGCTTAGGCAGGTCTGACTTAACATATGTTTTGTTCATTTGCAATAAAATTATTATTATTATTATTATTATTATTAGGCGCGGTGGTTCCATAACCCAAGTAATTTAGTAGCGTTGGTGGAAACTGAGGTAGAGGAGAAGAAAGCGCGCAGGGACATTAAAAAAACCGAGCTCTGGTTGGAATGATTAATGGGTAGACTCGAAGCTAGCTGCCCTTCTACCCACTGTTCGAAAGCAAACGGCGAGCGCCCTACGCCGGCGTTCGGTGTTCGAACGCGTTCCAACCCACCAGACCCAGGTGCTCTGGCGTCTCCGCAAGTGTATTGTTCAAATTAAAAAAAAAAAGAAAAGAAAAAAAAACTGGTCAGTGTACGGGACTATGTCAATCTTACTCAAATCGGAACTTCAGAACATTTTGACAAGCACTATAATGATTGAGCAATATAATTGATATAGGGAACCAGTTCTGCCGTAATACAACCGGAAGTTTGTCAACCCCATTGGGTGTTTGGTGACTCAGCGGTAGATAAGACATTTTGCTAGTGCAGTACAACATTGTACTCTTTTCACCCCTTAGTTGAGACTCCATCTAAAACGACAAGCACGAGCTAGCCCGAACTTCTGGCTTTTATACTTCGTTTCAGCTTGGGTCCAGACGCAGCCGATGCTACAAGCGCGAGCTCCGGGCTTCCAGCGTCCCTGCCAAGCACGCGCGCTCGTGCAGTACAGGCACTGTTCAGGGCCACACGCTCGTGCTTTTAGCATCGGCTGCGTATGGATCCAAGCTGAAACGAAGTATAGACGAGCATTTCTAGCACGAGCGTTCGTTCTTCGGGAGAACATTTCAAAGAAGCGACCTTGTGCTCGCGTGCTTCTGGCATGAGGTCCGTGGCTCTCAAGTAGAGTGCCTTCATATCTACACACGCGCGCTTTTGCTTGAGTGGTGACATCTCAGCCATTTTCCCGCCCACTCGTTTTTTCTTTATGCATTTTGAAGCGCGCGCAATCTGGTGTCACTCAGCTCGAGCACGCAGCTTTGGCTAATGCATAGACGCCATTTTACCGCCAAAGTAAGGCACCGAGCGCGCGAGAGCATCATGCGCTGGCACATTCAGGGCAACAATGGATGTCTTTACCCTCAGACAGACAGACATGTAGGCACCCTGCTCTCAAGTTTTGAGCAGCGCTCCAGGCGAGCAAGATAGAATATTTGTGGCTCGCGTTTCGAACATGCGTCATTACGCTTCTCCACTACAGTTTTTTTTTTTTGTCTCCATTTCTGCGAGTTCCTGCGAGAAAAGAGTGCCCTTCAAACGACAATAATAATAATTATTAGAAACTGCCGAATCTCCGCTGGAGAGTCCGAAGCACGGTGAAGTAGTCGCCGCGATAAAAAATCTAAAGAAACAAAATAAATGGCCTAACGGTCGTCGGCGGCGTCATGACGGTCGTTATTTTCTTTTCTTTTCTACCACGTCGAATTCAGACGCCAAGACTCTCTACGTTCCAACGCGTTGTCAGCTTCAAGTAAAGTTCGTAGCACCCTCTAAATAAAAAAAAATAAAAAACTAAAAAAACGAACATTTCGAGCAGCCAGAGCAGAACGGCCGCTCCCCTCTCATCAAAGAAGACGCCGTCCGAAAATCCAACCGCTCTCTTCTTATTTTCTTCTTTTTATTCACTTTGTTACTTTATTTTGTTGTTGGGTTCGACTGCTCCCTTCTCTGTGACGATGCCGTCTGTGGACATACGTTTGGCGTTTGTTTTGTCACGCGATGGTGTGGTCCGACCGATCAACCAATGAGTTTGTTGGAATTGTGTCACGAGGTATAAAATGGCGGATCAAATAAAAATAATAAATGCAAAGAAGCGCGCAGTTTCCCCAGTTTCCCCTCGGCGCTTTATTCTTCCAGAGGCGAGCGTCGCATTGCCATGGCGTTCAACTTGAGCCGTCTTCATGACGCCATGAAAGATCATCTTGAAGCAATTAATTTGCTTCAGCGCATGGGCCTGCTCCTGGCTCCTGGGTTTTCGTGCGTGTCCAGAGTGCGAAGCTGCGATGACAAGCTGCAAGTCCGCGACAGATCTGCGGATGGCTACACGTGCGGGTGCGGTGTGTGGATGACTCGTGCGGTGTACAAGAGGAAGCCGGTCAAAGTTCAGTGCCGGGGCCAGGTCTCGGTACGGAGCGGTTCCTTTTCGAAGGATCGCACCTGACGCTTCTCCAACTCATGAAAAGCATCCTCCGGTGCCAGAACCTACCGTGCGCCGTCATTCAGCGGGAGTCTGATATCGCAAGTAAGACAATAACTGATTGGGCGAGCCTTTGTCGGGAGGTTGTGGCAAATGCCGTCTTTAAGCATTCAGGCATGATTGGTGGCGAAGGCGTGACTGTAGAATTAGACGAGAGTATGTTCGGTCGGCGAAAGTACCATCGCGGGTATTTAACTTAAGGCCTGGCCAGTGGGTTTTCGGCGGTGTGGAGCGTTGTAGCGGGTGCTGCTTTCTTGTTCCCGTGGAGACCTGTGACGCTAAAATCACTGCAAGGGCTAATAGCCGAGTGGGTCCGCCCTGGAACAAGAATAATCACTGACTGTTCGGCTGGCTATCGCAAGCTTGCAGATGACGCTCGCTTCACGCACCTCACCGTCAACCACAAGCTATATTTGTCCACGCGAACACTGGTGCGCACACAAATACGGTGGATTGCACCTGGGCCCACGTCAAAAACTCTCTTCCATCTGGACGGCGCGAGAGCCACCATTTCACTGGTCCCAGTCACCTTGCAAAATTCATGTTTTGGAGGAGAGACAAGGCGCGCGGAAACACTGATAGATTCCAGTCGTTCGTCGCCGTGGCCGCCAAAATCTAGATCCCCGACGCAGACAGGGCGATGGTTCTGACGGCCCCGGTGACTTCGAGTGATCCGCTGCGCTGAGCCCGTCGCCCGCCTGCGTGCATAAAGACGACTTATGCGCCAACCGCTTGTCAAGTACTCGTTACGTCAGTTATAGGTTCTGGTAGCGGTCTAAACGGCCCTTTTCAGGGCCCCCATATTTTGCAAACGGAGCTGTGTTCTGTACGCGGCACCCCGTGTCTCTGTAAAAAGTTCACAGGAAAGACCCAGCAAAGGTATGTGGTCCCCAACTTGGATATCGCGTGTTATGATTCAAATAAAAATTGTTCTTGCTTATTTCGCGCCTTTGATCCCAATAAATGCCGCCATTGCAGTCGTCCCGCGGTGCTGTTGCTCGCCTATTCGCCGTTGGCGTGCCTCAGCTTCGTCGTCTTTGCTAGCGGCGCACCGGCGAAGCGGCCTTTGATCCCAATAAATGCCGACGTTGCAGTCGTCCCGCGGTGTTGTTGCTTGCTCGATCGCCGTCGGCGTGTCTCAGCTTCGTCGTCTTTGCTTGCGGCGCGGCGGCGGAGGCGGCGCGTTCGGCTTTGGCTAGCAGACGGTGTTCGTAAAATGGCGTCAGCTGTTGCTGGCTTCACGCGGCGGTACCGTGCGTGCTTCCATTCATTCGGCGTTCGTTGCCATGGTGACGGCGAGGAACGCAGACGAACTATATGTTGCGGAAGAACGCTGCGGCGCAGCGATACCAGGTGCGTTCTAAGGCCCTTCCCGCATGCTTTTCAATGGGCGGAAGGCGAACAAAAGAGTTCGAAATAAGGACTTAACGCAGAATGCTGCATTTCTCCAGCGCCTCATAATTTGACGAGCCTTACACGAAAAACGCGTTTTTTTGGCCATCCCGCGTCCTGTTTTTTTATCCGTAACATGGGTCTAAAGTATCAAACTGCCAAGATACGTACCTGCGTAGGACTCCCCGGTGGCGTAGAAATCATTGCCGACGTATTCGGGGAAGAGCGTGAAGAACTGCTGCAGCGCTTCGAAAAGGTCCCGGCCTACATCGCTCTCGTTGTGGGCGTAGCCGCGGTCCCGCTGCGTGAAGCTGTAGCCCACGCCCACCGGGTTGTCCACGTAGAGCATGGAATAGCGCCGCGCCCACGTGACCTTCCGCATTTGGAGGTTTCCTCCTTTGTCTACAAGGTATGGCCCGTTTTCCACGAACAGGCCGAACATGGAACTGCCGCCGGGTCCACCCTGCAGCCACAGGAGCACGGGAGCGGTCTTGGGATTTTCCTGCAGAACCGGTCAAAGACACTTTTTAGCAATGGGTCTAGGACAATTTGTCGAACGCCCATTCGTCGACGGACATCTGACGAAAGAAGAATACGTAAAATAGGGCGGTTTGCACTTGGTCAATTTGTTGAAATAATAATGTGTCGCAAAACAAGATTTATTTGTAAAAAAAAAAAACTATTACAATGATGCAATAATATTTAATTTTTAAACTCAGTCCAAAATTTGTGCCTATTGTGCAGATCAAAATTTGGAGATCATAAATAAAAATAATCATACAAAACGAGACAAATAAACCATAGCCTAAGATAACTTGCTTGTTCAAGACAATCCGTTCGAGATTTCTTCACTAATACATCAAACATGCATTTACTTTAGAGGTGCATGAATAGTGAAATTTCATCTCGAATCGAATCCAGAATCGAAAAGACTAAAAAATAAACCGCTAAGATTAGAAAAAAAATGAAAAACGGTTGCAACGCCCTGTAATGCCGAATTAGAGCGCATCTTCTGGGGGGGGGGGGGGGGAGGGGAGAGTACGGAAAGGAGGGTATGCCCTCCTCCTCGGTACCCTCTCCTCCTCCTTCTCCCCCTCTCCCTCCTCCAAAAGAAACATGCAACTTTCAGAATCCAGTCACAGGTGTCATGCTATCCTGCGAGCGCGAGCACCCAGGCTTTTGTTCCCTGCTCCGCCTCTCGAGTGTTCGTACTGAAGAAGAATATTTTGAAGCTACCAGCTCGCGCTTGTAGCATCTGCGGTTATACTTAGTCTCACCTTAGTATGGACTATTGTTATCTGCGCGTGCTAAAGCGCGAGCTAGCCGCTTCAAATGAAGCCGCGGCTGCTGCACGAGCGCTCGTGCAGCAAGTGCTCTAGTCAAGGCAGTCAAGGCTGGCCGCTCGCGCTAGCACTAGCCTTCGCGGTTAGTCGATGCTAGGGTGAGACGAAGTATAGCCCATGTTTGGTCGAAGTATAAATACCACTTCCACGTGTTGCGTGATTCTCTTGGTTGCCGAAGCGGCAAGCGAAGGAGCAGCAAGCTAGGAACCGTGCGAACTGTTTTGCTTGTGTGTGTTGCGCACGAGGAGAGTCTACCACGGAGCTTGTTGCCGCACTGATGAGTGGTACCAGAAAAGGAGCCACACAAAACGTCGGGCTCTAGTACGGCTCCGCACCACAGCCACGCAGTTTGCTCTGGTTTAGGTTCAATCCCCATCCCTGCCCGTTTCGATCTGGATGAGCATCGTACCGGCGTGCGGTCGTGTATCACTACTGCGTGGTGCACGTTAAAGACCCCAGGCTAGCGGTTGTACTGCACTGGCTAAATTGCTCATCTACAGCGAGTGACTCGTCGCAACTTTACAATGGCAGACCAACTACACGTTGTATAAATATCCACACAACCCCAATTATTATTCTGGTTTAGAACGCACGTTCCTTTATTCTAGCGTTGAATATAGACGTGACAAAACCCTCACATGCGCCCAGTTTTCAGTCACCAAAAGTTATACCTTTTCACTCAAGCGACGCCAAAACGGCTTAAATTATACTCTGTTTCACCTTATGATGTACCGCAGGAAAAGCTACAAGCGCGAGCTCCTTGCTCTAGTGCACATCTCGGCGGCACAAGCTCTCGTGCGTTAAGAGTCGCTCCCAACGCTATGAGCTCGCGCTTCTAGCCTTCTCTGCGGTACAACCTAAGGTGAAACGGAGTATAGTCGTGTCGAAAATTTAGAGCTTACAACCACTACTATACTTCGTTTCAGCTTGGGTCCAGACGCAGCCGATGATACAAGCGCGAGCTCCGGGCTTCCAGCGTACCTGCCAAGCACGCGCGCTCGTGCAGTACAGGCACTGTTCAGGGACACACGCTCGTGCTTGTAGCATCGGCTGCGTCTGGACCCAAGCTGAAACGAAGTATAAGTATGGTGCCTGGATCGCGTCTCCGACTGGTGCGTTTAGCGTCCTATTCCGCCCATACATCAAAAGTGGTCCCGAAGTGGCAACAAATGACGTCACAGAAGCCGGAGTGTCATGCTGTTGACTGTCGCGATCCTGGCGGTTGGTCGTAGAAATGCTGGCGAAAAGCACGAGCGAACGCGAGTGTCGCTGTTGTCATGGCGTCTGAGGCGTCCCAACTTCCAGCTGCTGGAGCTTCCGTGGACTGTCACAGTGAAGAGCGACCTGCAGCAGAACAGGCGTCTGCCATGAATACCACAACTGTTAGGACGCCGCCAGGATCGCGACCGGCGACAACATGACACATTTATGACGTCATCAGGCGGAAATGGAGGGACCACTTTTTGGCCGCGGTAAACACACCAGTCGGAGACGCGTTCCAGGCACCATAGTATAAGTTTACTACTACGGGCTGTTTCGCAGCCTGTAGTTGGCCACGAGATGCTCGCCTATTCGATCCAATTTATGGCAAAAAAACTCTCCCAATAAACGGCTCTGAGTCAATGCTGTCTAGACTGTCCCTAGGCAGGCTGTGAATACTCTGAACTTTCTCGTTGCGAGATCGTCGTTTGTGGAAGTTATTGGTGACGACAAAGTGACGTTTCACAACTTTGGGAAGGAGTTATTTGAGGCCCAAATCTTCGCTTCGGAATCAAGGCGAAGATTGAACTTTGTGAGATTGTGGAGCCATGCACGGTGTACGCTGCTTTAGAGCTCATCTTTCGCCACTGTCAACAAAGCTACCGCGGTCACCCACAGGCGGCTTATGTAATGATGTCAGTAGTGTGTGAGAGATAAGGAGGTGACGGGGGATCTCCTTCTCCCGAATTGTTTAGTATACCTATCTGAAATGCATGGGCACTATGGAAACCGAACATATGAGATTCGCACGAACGACGGAAATACCTGGAAACGGCACATTGAACAGCTGAGACATGTACCCAAGGAGGAAGAGGGAATATCTCCGAATCAAGACGATAGCCTCAAGGGCGCAAAAACATCGAAAAAGTTCACCCTTCCCGCGGCGTCAGTCAGCAAAACGGTTCACCGTCTCCGATTTCCAGTGACGACTTTCCAACCACAATTCAAGACAGTCAGAACGATCCTGCAGCACCGGAGGCAGGCACTCCAAGCTCGCCTGCCACACCGCTTAGTGGCGCACGCGACCAAGGCACGGAGGGCAGCCCTCTTCTTCTCAGAAGATCAACACGGACGCGCCAGCCACCTACGCGGCTGGGCCTGTGAAAACGTGAAGTTTTTTAAGGGGAGATATTGCCATGTATTGTGTACGGGTTCGCCGCGCATAGTGAACACGACCCTTGGCCCAGGCAACGGCGGGCTGATGTAATCGGAGACGCCGGCGGGCGAGAGCGAGCCACGGAGAAGAACGTGACGCCTGCGCGAGAGAACAGACTGGGCGCGGTCGCAGACCGAAGAAGACGCTCCTCAACCGATTGTAATCCAACATTTAAATAAATGTATCCTGCATTGTCCTAAAATTACCGGTACATCACAACCTCCTTTCCACTTATTTTCTCTCTCGGCGTTTCGGGCGCGTGGAGGAGAGGTCAGTAGAGCGAACGGGTTTTATGAACTGCCACCAGTCTAACACCAACAAGTGTGAATTGCCTGCATGTTTAAGGTTATGATGTAATTCATGCAAAGATACAGGCGAGCTGGACAGAATAGAGGATCATAATCCCCGGAGGAGGGAAACAAGGGGGACTAAGGAAAAACATAAATCTCCAAAGACAGCTACGGTATTAGCTAGGCGCGCACCAGTCAAATAGTTGTGTTTGGAGATTTGTGTTTGTCCTATAAAACTCGTACGACGACTCCCTTCGACCACTTCTTGCCGTTCCTGTAGTCTCTTGCCCGTTCTGATGCAGGTGTCGTTCTTTAGAGTTGCGCGAGGCGTGCTGCTTCGCCTGTTCTGATCGCACGACATCCGTTATTGATGGTCTAAGAAGATCGAACCTTGTGCGAAATTCGCCTCCTGTCATCATTTTGGCAGGTGTTGAGCCAGTTGTCGTGCGCGGGGTCGTCCGGTATGCCACCAAGAAATTATGGCATGCCTCTTCCATGGTCAGCCTCGACTTCAGGCTTGCGTTGACAGACTTCTTGAATGTTCCCACGAAGTTTTCTGCCGCACCGTTCGTTGCGGGATGGTTCGGGGTGAGAATGACTGCTGCACTCCGTTTCTTTTCATGAAATCCCGGAATTCGCTTGATCGGAATTGCGGGCCATTGTCTGTCACAATCATTTCTGGCAGTCCGTATCTCGCAAAAAGTTAGAAACACTCTTATGATGGCTGCCGAAGTCGTCTTGGTCATGGGCACTACCTGGGGCCATTTTGAATATGCATCAATGATCAGCAAGAAATTCCTTCCTTGAAAGGGTCCTGCGAAGTCTGCATGCAGGCGTTGCCATTTCTTTTTTGGGTATTCCCACGGGTGTAAGGGAACTTTGGGCGCCTCATTGCTTACTTCCTGGCACGGCCGACAACTTCGGACCATCGTTTCGATGTCATGATCCAAAGCGGCCACCACACGTAGTGTCGTGCCAGTACCTTCATCTTTGTCATTCCCGCATGACCTTGATGCAAATCGTTCAAAACGTGTTTTCGGTACCTTGAGGGTACGATGACGCGTGTTCCCCACATTAAGCAGTTGAACTCCACGGTTAGTTCTGTTCTGCGACTGAAGTAAGGCTTGAGGTCATCGGAATCCACTTGTTCCGGCCATCCATCCATGGTGAGCCTTAAAACTTTAGACAACACGGTGTTCTTTCGTGTCTCTCTGCTGATCTGCTTATGTGTCAGTGGAAGTGCTTGCAACTTTTCTAAATGGAGACCATTGATTTCGTTCATTCTTGTAGTTTCTGACTTTGTAGCGCCCTTTTGTCAGTCATTGGGAGTCGCGACAGCGTGTCTGCGACTACGTTCTTATCGGTCGGCACGTACTTTATGACAAAGTCATACCCTGACAAGATGATTGCCCATCGCTGCATTCTTGCTGCAACCGTCCCTGGGATTCCTTTACCGGGATTGAAAATCCATACCAGGAGTTTGTGGTCCGTCCACAGCGTGAAGTGGCGTCCAAACAAATACTGGTGAAATTTCTTTACGCCCTCAACTAGACTCAGCGCTTCTTTGTCAATCTGAGAGTAGTTTCGCTCACCTTTAGAAAGCGTTCTTGACATGAAGGCGATCGGCCTCCATTGCTTGTTGGGTAGTACGTGTTGAAGTACTGCACCAATGCCATGGCTCGATGCGTCACAGTACAGTTCCAGAGGAAGTGCAGGGTCATCGTGCACTTGCAGACTCTGCTTGGTGAGTTGCTTCTTCACTTCGTTAAAGGCACTCTGGCGTGATCTAGACCACTCCCACCTTTTTTCTTTTCGCAGCAGTTCATGTAGCGGTTGTAGGATGTCGGCTGTGTTGCTGATGAACTTTTAGTAGTAGTTCAGCAGTCCCAGAAATGCTCTGAGTTCTTTTTGGTCTTTGGGCGTCTTCGCGTGTAGGATCGCATCCACCTTCATGGGATTTGGGTGGATCTCTTGTTTTTCTACAACATGCCCTAGGTACTCGATGGAGTCCTGCATGAGGCAGCATTTTTCTTTCCCAAGCGAAGGCCACTTTCTTTGAGGTTTTGCCGTATGTGATGTTGATCGTTCTTGCCAGTTAAAACAATGTCATCCTGAAATGCACCTGTGTATGGTAGGTTCCTAACGAGTTATTCGATGACGCATTGGAAGATAGCTGATGCTGGGGTTATTCCAAATGGCACTCTGTTCACCTGATAAAGCCCTTTGTGTGTGTTGATCTCAGTGAGATCCCTTGATTCTTCAGCTAAGAGGATCTGGAAGTAGGCTTGTTTACAATGCAGCTTGGTGAACTTCTCCCCATGGGCAATCTTCGCAAAGAGATCTTCAGTCTTCGGTAGTGGGTACCTATCTGGCTTCAAGACTGAGTTGGAGTGTAACCTTGTAATATCCGCATATGCGCACTTGTCCGTTTGTCTTCATCACTGGAACGATTGGAGTCGCCCACTCACTCCTCATCACAGGAGTGATTATGTGCTCTTTCTCAAGACGATCCAGCTCCTCTTTGATCTTTTGTCGGAAGGCGTATGGAACTGACCTTGGTCTGAGAAACATAGGTTGAGCATCATCATTCACGCAGAGTTTCACGGCGTAGTCCTTCAGGTCTCCCGGAGCTTCAAAGATGGAACTGTGTTTCTGTAGCACACCTGCGAGAGTTAAGGCCTCTGCACGCACGTTGTGCACTTCCTTCCAGTTCACTTGAAAATCTTGAAGCCATGCCCTTCCCAGTATGGGAGGTCCCCATTCTTCACCACTTGGATTTCATGACGCTTGACTTGCCCGTTGTACCGTATCTCCACTTGTACCATTCCCTCTGGAACGATGGGCTTGCCGTTGTACGGCTTCAGCGTTATTCCCGAAGGTTTTAACTGGATGTCTGGAAGAATTTCTTGAAACGTCTCCAGGTTGATCACAGTCACGGGTGAGCCTGTGTCAAACTCCATCTGAAGAGCTTTTTGCAAATCTCCACAGTTACTGTGATAGGTTTCGGGTAGCTTGAGTCGATGAAATAAAACGGAGTTTCGTCTCCCGAGCTCTGTTCAGTGACATGGTTGGTGAAGTTTGACTTGTCCTTTCTTCTTGAGTCTGATGGATCTCGTTTCCTGTCACGACAAACCATTTGGAAGTGCCCTGTTCTTCCGCACGTTTCACAAGTTTTGTTCCTTGCAAAGCAGTTTTCAGGGTCGTGATTGGTTTTGCCGCAGCGGTGACATGGGGCCTGCTTGTGCGAGATTTTCCTTTACCCTCGCTTGCCTTTTTCGGAAGTGAGGTCTTGTATTTCCGCCCTTGCACAAAGCGATTGACATCTTGTTGGGTCTCGGTCTCGCTCCTTATTTCCGTCGCATCCTTCATGGCTACCTCCATCGAAGTGGCAAGATCCACCGCTGCCTTGAATGTCAGCGTCGGTTCAGCCAGCAGCTTTTCAAAAATGTTTCAGCCCCTAATGCCGTCAATGAGGTTGTCTCGAAGTCGGTCGTTGAGCGAAACACCGAAGTTGCATCGCAGTAAAAGCTGTTTGAGCGCAGCTACGTTGTCTGCGATGGTTTCGGATTCCAGCTGCTTCCGGTGATGGGATTTGTTGCGTTCAACCGTTTAATTGGGTGTCGGGTCGATGTGATTCTGCACCAGTTGAACGATCTGTACGTACGTCTTGGTGCTTGGTTTAGCAGGTGCCGCCAACTTCCGTATTAGTCCGTACATTTCTCGTCCGACGATAGAGAGAAGAACATCGGCTCGCTTTGATTCCGGAGTGTTGTTCGCAGAAAAGAATACTTCGATCCTTTGGATGTACGAAGACCATGATTCCAATTTCTGATCGAACTCTTCAATTTTCCTGATGCGAGACATTTTTTAGGTTTGAGATGGCGTGTCACTCACGTTACCACTGCCTCCTTTGTTCCGATGTCGCTCATTTGTTTATATCCGTCTTTGTTGCATATATACCATCCTCGTCGCCATAGTGATGTCCCGGTAATCTTAGGATAATGCAGGATACATTTATTTAACTGTTGGATTACATTCGGTTGAGAAGCGTCTTCTTCGGTCTGCGACAGCGCCCAGTCTGTTCTCTCGCGCAGGCGTCACGTTCTTCTCCGTGACTCGCTCTCGCCCGCCGGCGTCTCCGGTTACATCAGCCCGCCGTTGCCTGGGCCAAGGGTCGTGTTCGCTATGTGCGGCGAACACGCACGCAATACATGGAAGAAGTGACTGCCGACTAAATCGCGTCTCGCGCCGTCCATGGCGCTCTAAAAATGTTTTTCGCGTGAAATTAATCTTTTGACACGCGTGTCCCAACCAGACTGTTAGAAAAAAGCATTTTTTATGGTTGGTTCACACACTTGCGTGAGTCGGACCGAGTGCACACACTGCGACAGCTTGCGACGTTAAACCTTTTACGGGTTGCTATGGTGACGGGGTTGGAAGTCGCTTACAATCGCCCCGTTG
>JAZHYW010011653.1:0-107058 GCA_037355805.1 Ixodes ricinus
CAAACCACCCCGTCCCAGCGGATCTGGATCGGATCCGATCCGATCCGATCCGAGTTGTTTACATGGACCGATTCGATTCGTTAACTGGATCCTCGATGCGCTGCAGTCGCATCCATGTAAACGTAGCCATTGTTGAGATGGGCCTGAAGATTAGCCTTTGTAAGCGCACCCCCGTTCTGGGCTGCTTTGTTTCTACTCCTTCTCTCATTTTCTCCCTCTCCCTAAGCTGAAGGCGTGGTGGACGGTGCGTACTCGCCGGACCAATGCGTGGTGGACGGTGCGTACTCGCCGCGACTATCGTGCATCTTTTATGTTTTCCTTTCTATTCCTCGCAGGAATTAACTTCAGTTGCCAGTCAGCGTCGTGTTCGTCCACTTCTCGTTCTTGTTTCTTGTGTTTTTAGCGCTGTTTCAAAGTTTCCAATGAGGCGTATACTTTTTATCGCTTGAATCTGCTCTCTGTGCGCGGGTGACGGCAGAAGCGTGATCACGTGGTTTGACGGATGACGCATTAGCCGTTTACAAACCCGGAATGCCTGCGAAGACCGGACCTAGTTTCGCGTGTGATGCGGCCTGCAGGCCTGCTGTAGATTTCGCTTCTGTGGAAGATGTGGTAAATCTAGTTCTAGAGTTCTCATCACCAGCAGCGCATTTCGTCTTAGTGCCAAGTGCGATCTTCAATATGCGGATTGCCAAGACCATGGATATTCTTTCGGCAGCGCCTTCACACCGGTGATCTTCCTTTGGTGTGGGCATACATGTGACCACTAGCTTCAGCGGACCGAAGACACAACTGACCGCCTTCTCTTCCATGTGAGTGACAAGGAGAAAATTCTCCTGACCATTGGGGATAGGTATTCTTGCTACGCAATGTACGTTTTGTCTCTATCCGATGAGATTGAACCGTGTCGAACTCTGTGCCAGGAATCTCCGACGAGTTCAACGTGTAATCCAGCGCGATCGGCCGAAAGGCCCTGTACAGCGCTATTTGCAAGGGCTTTTTATTCTAATAGACCGTGAGAGACGTCTCTGATTGGTTATTTTTGTGTTCGAAGTCATTTATATTTATTTATTTTTTGTTCAAATATGGCTGTCTTTCTTAGCGGTAGATGTCTGCTGTAGTAAAAGTCCTCCCGGTATTTCCAAGTCGAATACCACAGAGCGTTGTGCAGTCCTTATTTGCCGAGGTTTGGCTTGTTGGGTGCGAGTGGAGTGTCAGTTATGTCACCGCGCTCTGCGAGTGTAATTGCCAGTAATTGTCTCTACACGACCAGCTATTTTATCTGCGCGATTTATTTTAAACTCTTGATTGATTTAAGCATCAAGTTCTGTTCAACTGTCATGTTGTTACGTATACCGGAGTATTTATTGAATTGTTAATTTAGTAGTGCGTTTGACACTGGTGAGCTGAAGAGGGAGGCCAGTGGTTGCATTTATAAATTGTAAATATTATGGAGGCAATATGGGTACAACAATAGCTACACATTTCCGTTCCGCAAATACCGTAAATCTTAAAAACATTTTTTTTTTCAAATCAACGTAGAAATATTGGTGTGAACTTAAATGGCGAGATTGTAATCCTTAAGACTTCTTAAAGCTAGATGAAAGGTTGAGGGACACCATGATGTTGCAAGAGTAGAGTTAAGCAATTTATAAAATATCCTTCGTACTATTTGATTAATTTCTTAAACCACTATCAATATTTTAATCTAGATCGATCGAGCTCTGAGTAAGGACAAGTCGGAAGAACAAAAACAGTAGTAAACGCCTGAGCCGTCTTTCTAGAAACAGCGTCTCAGCTGAGACGGGGGGGGGGGGGGGGAAGGACTGTCAAAGCCAGCGTACGAGCTGAGCGGGACTCTAACATCGACTCAAGACGCTCGCGCGTCCCATTCTTTACAGTGCTTTCCTTCACCCAGTCTAAGCTGAGACACTGATTCCACGAAGCCGGCCCCGGTGTTTTACCTGCGCATCTATTTATTTTAGAAGGCAGTACCAAGTTTTTTACATACAAAATAACGAAAAATAATTCACTGGAAAAGAAAGTTTATAATACGGAAAAGTAAACATAAAAAAGTCGGTAGGCCTTTCCGAGATTCTATACTTGCAGAGCAACTGGGCCGATTAATCGAATGGTTAATTAAAGGGCAGCGAATAATAATGAAGCTATGTTTTATTTTGATATTCATTATTGACAAGCGTAAGAGAGAACTGAGAGCCTCTGAAACCCTTCACCTGAATCCGAACCACCACTTCTGTCTCTTTCAGAATCCTGTGGCCAGGCCCCTGCGTGGAATCCCTTTGGCCAGCTCTTCACCCAGCCCTCTGCCCTGTCCACAACCGAGCGTACCGCCGAGTCTGCCTAGGCCCCCCTGGTTGCACAATTCTTTTAAATCTTTTTATTCGAATTAAATAAATTATGAACTATCAAACGTTATGAACGATTCCTTTGCATGCTTTATTGATTTCTAAAGTGTCCAAATATCGGTAAAATGGCTGCATTTATTAGATTTTAGTATCAGAAAGAAAACAGTGCTTGAGGAAAAAGGGCAAGGGACTTGCTTGGTTCTCTGCACTCTTTCTGTGACACTGGTTAGAACACTGACTGAAAAATGGCATCCAATAATGTCATAGACAATGGATGCAAAAAATAGCCAGTGTATTAAACTGGATGCCAATATTGGAATAGCCAATATTTAAGCCAATGTTGGAAGAGCCAGTGTGTAAGGCGCTGGATGCCAATGTTAGTTCAGCCAACGGTGAAACCTCTATGCCAATATAGGATAAAAAAGTGCAAACCACGTTGGTCCAACGTGGGCTAGAACGTTGGCAAACCAGTGGTCCAACATTGGCACCAATGTTGGACCACCATTGGATCGGGTGGCGTTTTCGAAAATGCCAACGTCGGACCAATATTGGAACCATTTTTTGCCAACATTGGTCCAACGGGGTCCAACAATGGTGTGCTGCCTGGGTACCTTACGACTGGCCCAAGTCGCAAGAGCAGTTCCTGTCAGTCAGGTACGATGCCACGGCTGTTTTACTGCTTTCCTTCGTAGATATGATCTGTAGCAAATGTTAGTACACATTCATAATGCTGCAGCCCGAAATGCGAGTTCGTCACGATGAACGCAGGCTCAGCGCAGGTTCGGAACGAGCCGTTGCAGAAGCCTTGTGGAAACTAATCGTAAGCTCGCGCTAACCAGGAACGGATTAAACTATACTCCGTTTCACCTTATGTTGTACCGCAGCGAAGGCTAGAAGCGCGAGCTCATTGCATAGGCAGCTGCCCTTACTGCACGAAAGCTTGTGCCGCCGAGATGTGCCCCAGAGCAAGGAGCTCGCGCTTGTAGCCTTTCCTGCGGTACATCATAAGGTGAAACAGAAGTATAGTGGCTCTAGACTAAACTATGGCTACGAGTTACTGACATAATCGGTACCTCGACGCCTTTACAAAAATACTAACACCACCACTTTTTTTGTTTTTTTTGTTAGGCGATTTAACATGGTGTTCGAAGACTACCCAATCAATATTTTGATACAGCGTCACGTATATTTTTGAAAAAGTAAACAAAAACGCAACCGTTTGAAACCAAAACTTGATTGGGGAGGAAGAAGAAATATAGAGGAGGAGAGCGTTGCCGAAAATAACGTAACTGTGCAACTTTTTTTATCTATTAACGTATTTGCAGTTCTTTAGAAGCCAGAAAAAATGGGTATGATATTTATTTTTCTAAATTGGGGTTGTGTGGATATTTATACAGCGTGTAGTTGGTCAGCCATTTCAAAGTTGCGACGAGTCACTCCCTGTAGATGAGCACTTTAGCCAGTGCCGTACAACCGCTAGCGTGGGGTCTTTAACGTGCACGACGCAGTAGTGAGACACGACCGCACGCCGGTACGATGCTCATCCAGATCGAAACTAGCAGGGATGGGGATTGAACCGAGGATCCCTGGGTTCTTTCTTTCTCTATTTTTAATAATGAGCTTGTGCCTTCGGAGACCCACGACTGTGATTACATTTGGTGGTGGTGACTAAACCATAGAAAACGGCACGTGGCCACGGAGAAGAGAGTGAGCGCGACTCAAACCGGTCAGTTCTCGATCGGCGGATTTCGGGCGGAAAGAAAAACAAATTTCGAGCCGCAAATTTCGTTCTGGGTAGTTGGGCTCTCATGTGTCATGTACAAATAAAAACCTTGACAAGCACAAATACCATGTCAGTGTCCCTTTAAAGGGGCACTGACACCCCAAAGGTCGTATTTTTTTTATTCTCTAAAACGACGCAAGTTGTAGTCATAAACACGCAAAAAAAACCGCATCGCGAAAAAAAATTTCTTCGCGCGCGCGCGCGCTTTTTATTTTTGGCGTTTAAATCTCCCGCCGCTACCTCCTCCCTTCTTTTGATCGATGACGTCAAAAATCAGAAAATTTCGAAGCTTTGTAGGCGACATTTCTATAACATTTAATAACGGCAATCGTAAAACATGTTTTTTAACGCAATTGCGAACGCACTACGGCCCCTCTTTTTGAAATACCCAAAATCGGAGTTCGGTGAGATGTCCCTTCCTAGAATTGTGTCCTCCCTCAGAAAACTCGGCGGCGCTCGAGCAGATGCGCGAGTCGGCGAAGAAACCGGTTTTTTCCCGCGCCAGCTCCCTTCTATCGCGCCAGCTCGCCTCCTCCTCGCATCGGGTCAGCGGAGGTCCGAGAAAAAGTCGAGTCGCAGGAGACCGCAAAAGTTGACTCACTGCACTGGCGGGGACCGCGCGGGAACTTCAAATTCGGCATTTGGAAATTTGTTTTTTTAATTTACAAATACTGAATTCCCAAGTTTCAAATTTTGAGGGTAATGTCCCGGCACCGTTTTCAATCGTTTCGGATAATAAAAAAAAATATGATTTTGAGGTGTCAGTGCCCCTTTAAGTGAGCAGGAGTCAATAATATTCGTGCGCGATGGCTGAGGAGCACTTACAAGCTAAGGCCACTTAAACGCGACACAACACGAAGGAAACGTCCGCTGGGACGGCTGAAAACGCTGGGGCGGCGAAAGAAGTGGCAGTACGAACAAGTAACCTCCTTGAGTACGAAGATGGCATTGGGGCACTACTAGAGAATTTTAGTATAGATCGCAGTCCAGAGCTAAAATTTGATAGCGAAAACTCGTGCCGTAACTTTGAAGCATGGACTGAGCCCGCGCCCGCGGAACCCCTTTCCTGAGCCTATACGAGCTGCTAAAACTCTCTAATGTTGCTTAGCCAACCCGCTCAATGGCCGCTGTAAAGCAGGTGGTAGTATTTTTAAGATCGGTTTTAAAGTGGATCGCGGTTACCCATTATTGTAATATTTTGACAACTGTTGTATTTAGTCTCTTTAAATCGATATCAGTCATATATTTTGGTTTGACGTTTGGCAGAAGCTACCTTTCAAGTTGTCCCGCTTCCGGATTTACAACCCTCGATAACACCTTGTTTTACCCGTAGCCAAAACACGACAGCTGGCAACGAACGCGTGCTGGATTCAGAGCTTGGCCTGCAAATCTTTTCTGCCACCATATTAAAGGAGTAATAATACGAGGGGCGTTCATAAAGTTCGTATTATTGTCACGAAGGAATAGAGATTCAGCAATCAAACTCGAGTAGGAGTTGAGACTTTCTCTACTTGTTCGCCACCAAAAGTTACCCACTTTTTCCAGCGATGCACCACATGCCGGAAGCCATTGTTATAGAACTCCTCGTTTTGAGTGTTCAGGAATCGCTCCACTTCAGCAATCACTTGGTCGCCGTCCTTGAAATGCTTTCTTCTTATTTGGCCACACTGGAAGCGTCTGCGCCATTTAACCAAAGTGTCATAAACTGGGGCGTTGTCCCCGAACAACGCTCCCAGATTGGAATGAATATCCTTGGCATTGCTTCCCTTCAAATGAAAAAAACGGATCACTGCATGTGCTTGGCACCGACGGGCGGTGCCATTTTTGTTTCGACTCCCTAGCGGCGTTCCGAGCTACTATAGCATGCGATGTTTATACTGTGCGGAAACTAGAGGGACGCGCGCTCATGTTGATGCCTGTTTTGTTCCGTTTTTTTTTTCAATTTTTTGTGCCGATAATACGAACTTTATGAACGCCCCTCGTAATAGCGGAACAATATTGATAACAATAATAAGCATAATATAAAAATCGGCAGCGACCGTTATTTTCAAAGTCCCGCAATGCATGAAGCATTATAGGCAATTGGTGTGTCAGGTGACGTATATATTCCCTCTAAATTTAGCGGGGAAAGTGAATGGTTTTGTAGGTCGCCTGACGTCGATTTCTCCCGCTAAATTTGGCGGGAAAACTGAATTGGAGTGTAGGTCCCAAGACGGGAATTTCGCCGCTAAATGTAGCGGGTAACTGAGTTGCTGTGTTGGTCAAGTGACCTCAATTTTCCGCTAAATTTAACAACGAAACTGAATAGATTTTTTTTTTTTTTTTTGGCCACGAGACGTGAGTATTTTCGCTAAATGTAGCGGGGGAGACCGAGTTGACGTATAGGTCACATGCCGACAATTTCCCCAAAATGTATATGTCACGTGACCTCACTTTCCCGCCGAATTTAGCGGGGAAATTAAATTAGTGTATAGGTCACGCGACGTCCATATTTCGCTATGTTTAGAAAGGAAACTGAATTGGACTGTATGTACCGTGACGTCAGGTGACGTGACATCAAGTTTCCCGCAAACCTTAGCTGAGGAACTGAATTCGTGTATAGGTCTCGTGATATCGATTTCCCCGCTAAATTTAGCGGAAAATGCATGCACAGACAGACGGATGGGCGGACGGACCAAATTTAAGGGTAGGGGGTATACCGTTGAAGTGTATTTCATGCTTAAATGTGAATAATTATAGCCTTTATAGGCTCAGGAGAGCCGCGGCACCGCAGAAAGGCAAGAGCCAGTACAGCATGAAGGCCCGCGGTGCAGCGTCTAGTAGCGATGGCGATTACGCGATGACAATATACACGACGAGGACGACGCGTGCTTCTGATGGTCGCAAAAACCACTGCCCGAGATTTCGGAAGTTCGGGTACCCTTTGGGACGCCATATTTGGGTGCTTCGTTTACGCGGCGTGCTCCAAACGAGCTCGCTTCTACAAGTTGCCAAGACCGGCAATCTTAATCGTGTAAAATGCTTGACGAAAAAAAAAGCGCCGGTAAAGTTTTCAGTTAGCTCGCACCGCAGACTCAGTTATGGCCACCGCTGCTGCGGTGGCGCTGTTGTCGGCAAGGCGCACGCGCAGAAGCTTCACTTAATACGCATATAGTTTTCGCGTACTGCCCACATACGATGCGGGCAAACGCTGACTCGTATATATATAAGCTCGTATATATAACTACAGAACCAATCACTCGGCTCACACGTGTGGCAGGTTACGCGGTATTCTTGTACAGCCGGTAAAACTATTTTTATCACTATCATCGCTGGCAGGATAAAAGCCCCTTCACACAGTACCGATTTCTCTCGTTAGCCATTTTGTTACGGGAGCTTACGCCAGCTCAAGTCGAGAGTCACCGAAGCTATTGTGCTTCGTATGAAGCGTGACGACCTATTCGAGGGGTATACCTTTGCAAGCGACATTCAAAGTACGCGTGTCTCTGTGGTTTATAACGTAACGTAGAAAAACGCGAGGAGACGCCCATGTGCGAATGACCTCAAGACCTGCGTGGTATCTTTTACGAATACTCGGCCTCCCTTCAACTTGCGCTCGTCGCCTTCCATGATACTTTGGCTACACGCGCACGGTCGAAGCTGTCGAGACGCCGTAGCGTAATCAAAGAAAGGAAGCTCGAAGCGGGGCAACTGAAAGACCTCCCCGCCGTTCTCGTTGTCGCCGGAAATAGGATTAGTTCGCAGCTTCGCCCTCAGCAGTTTTAATCGGAGCGAAAAGACGGGGCTCGAAGAAGAGCCGAGGTTGAGGAAGCGCGAGGGAATGTTTATAGTATACTAATGTCATCAGTGCGCTTTGATGCTCTCATCGTCACTTCGCTGCCTCGATGGAAGCCAACCCGTCCGTTAAACAGGGTTGACGTTCGATAGCTTCGCACGGCCACGTCTGTCGGCACTCGAGTAGAACGAGACACGGGCTTGGCTCTGCGCGCTAAGCGAATAAATAACACCTGGGGAAGGGAAGGCCTCGGATTTCGTCATCATTAAGCCGGAGTCAAACTGACTATACTATGCATAATTCAAAAGACAGCCTGCATACAGATTCGAACGGGAGTCACCGCACGATCTGTGCTTCGAATGCAGCGTGGTAACGAGTTCGAGGAGAAAGCTTGACCACGCGGCATTCGAACCGCGTCTATTGCGCTGACTCGTGTTAGCAAACTGTCTTTTGTATGATGTACGAGCAATGTGACCCCGGCTTAAGTGGATCACCGGCTCTCCTGAGGCGGCACCGAACACGCCGACGGTCCCGGAGAGTGTCTCCGCGTAGAAACAGGCGCGCGCACGCGCGTCACTCGCGCTCATTAAGTATTCGTCTTGTACACGTTCCACGCAAAAGAAAAATAAATCTAATACAATTAAAATTACTCTTGGTAAAAAAAATTATTCAATTAGATTGCTTGTTTCGTCGATAAGAAAAGTAATAGGCCGTTACTCGAAAAAGTAAGCGTTACTTTTCCGATTTCTTTTTTTCTGTCGGTTTGGAAATGGGTATCTGGTACTGTCCACTATTAGATTAGAGACCCCCAATTAGAAACTACTTATCTTCTTTTAATCCACCAAATTTTGGTAAACCATTTCGGAGAGTTGGTTCGAGGACTCCTTGGTGGGAAACTTGTACTAAACCAAAGGCACCATCGGGAAGGGGACCGAATAAAATAGTGACAGTTGCAAGTATTCTTAGCACATACAAAAGTAGCCAAATTACTCTCGCGATTACTACCCGAGAGACGTATTTATATGGTTACAAAATTACTCCAAAAAGCTGTCCGTCGAGTAATTGGATTATTTGGAATGTGTACCGTTACAACTCTGCCAAATACCTATGTGGAGCAAACGCTAGAGCTGGAGAAGACCGGGATCATTCCTGGGTTTCAATCTCCACCTCCCCGTTAGTGCACCCCGATCTGACAGGGGCTCCAAGTCGGTCAGTCGGCGATAAAGGCGGCAACTCTCTCCCCGAGAGTGCAGCTTAGAGCAGCACGTGGGTGAGCACCATTCCGGCGTACGGTCGTGGAATCACTACCACGCCGGTGCACGTTAACACAAAGGGACAAAGGTCGTACTTCTATACATGTACAGTCACCGATAACTTAAAAACCGATAACTTAAGAAACACCGGCTACTAATAAGACGTACGGCACTAGCCTCGCCCAGCGTGTCTGAAGTTGTCAAGCCCGAGTTCGGTAGAAACAGCAGACAGCGTTTCGAGGCAGACTATATGCCTGCCCGCTGACTGAACCAATTCGTACAGCAGGTTTGGTTTCTTGTCTTTGTTTTGCGCTTCTATGAAAACGGCAAACAACTGTGCGCTCTCGAAACTAGCGCAGTGTTACGGGAGGTGACCAGACATATTATGCAGCAATCTCTCGTCGATCGTATTCTGCGACTAAGACGAGTACAGACAACGACTTAACTAATATCACTGACATGACGGTACAACAACTAATTACATTAGGTTTTGTAAGACGTCCGCTAATTGCTTTCTTGAAAATTGCCCGAGGACGACTTTATAACTGAACTCTAAAAACAAAAACAAAAAAACGGAAAAAAAATGTATAACCGATCGTCCTGTAGCGGCAGCACAAAGGTCTCATTTCAAAGTTCGCCAGGGGACATATTAAGAAAAAAAAACGCGACGATCTCGTTGAATAATATTAAAACTTAAAGCGCAACGCTAGCGTTGGAAACGAAATTAAATATTTAATTCGAACTGCGCACCCGAGATGAAGTCTGTAGTCGCTGCTCACAGAGAACGCAGCTTCGCCGTCGATTAATGCAGACAACTTATTGCATACGTGAGTTCGACATGGACCTAAGCGGACGCTATATACCAGCTATCCCAGCGGTCCATGCGCTGGGAATATATCACGTGACCATACTCCGTTTCATTTTACAACACCCCGTAGAGGGCGCTACGAGTCGTCGGAGCCAATAAAATATTTGAGGTTAATGAAATAGCGCAAAACTGAACCATGGACCAAGAGGCGCACATACGACAGGGCATGCGCCAGTTCTCTCGAGTATGTGTGACTTTTCGTCCTTCGGTTTGCGCTATTTTATTAATGTAGAGTACGAACCGACTAGCCCAATCCAATACTTTGTCAGCGCCACGTGACCTTGGAAAGAGAGGGAGCGACGCACGGGACGCACAGTCACGTGATTCGTTCCCAGCACTTGATTGGCTGGGAAGGTCCGTATCGCCCGCTTCGGCCCATCCTAAGGTGAAATGGTAGTAAATTTTGTATGTGGTTTTTATTACTGAAGCGTGTTCACTGACCCGAATTATTCGAGATAACTCCGGGGGAAATTGCTTTAATACCTTTCTTTCTTCCTTTTTTTGTAGGGTCCTGAATATACGTTTCTGAATATTGAATCACCAACGAAGTTCGTCGACAAAGGCGGCTAAGGCTCATTTTCTCGAAAATTTGGGTTTAGGCGATGGTTGAGAACTTCGTCGATTTGCTTAGGTTTCGGAAATAATGCGTCGCTCGTGTTTTAAATTCCGTACTGTTGTCGTCAAAGCGATCTTTAATATTCAGCGCGTATGTTTGAAAGCATAATATGAGCGGGGGCAAACGCTCGTTCGAAACTTCGTTCGCAAAGAAAGAAAAAAGTGGGCGCAACTCGCCGGCTGTGGCAGCAAAGGAAATGCGACAGCTGCGCCGCTCCCGCTTTATAAGTAGTGAGAAAAAAGAACACGAATATTATTAAAGCAAAGAGATTTGTCTAAAGTCTTCACCAACACCGAGTCTTTGAATGCATTCATTTCTTCTTTTTTTGCGTATGCACACGCGAAGTGTTCCAGTCACAACATTTTTTTTAAAAATCGCAGTGTGCTTATATTGTGACGTTATGTTACATGACACCACAATTCTTCAGCTAAATTTGGTGGAAAAATTTCCACGCTCTGTTTAAGGGTTAAATCTCTCTGCTAAATTTGGAGGAAAAATAATGTCATGTGGAGTGACGGTAACATGTAACGTCACAATGCCATTTGAACACCACCCGCTAAGTTTAGCGGAAAGTCCGTTAAGTTTAAACACGTCCGGTCAACTGGGAGGCAGCGTAAAGCTAGTTCTACTACTCTGGTTTTAGGGGCGAAGCTCCTTAGGGTCTAGCCTTGTCCGTCCGTCCGTCATTCCGTCCCATCTGTCTTCTTAAAAAAATTAAAAAAAATGTTTGCGCAGTCGACAGGATTCGAACCTGTGCGGGGAGACCCCAATGGATTTCTAGTCCATCGCCTTAATCACTCGGCCACGACTGCGGGACGAGTAGGGGCTCTGAGATGTGGTAGTAACTCAAGAGCTGAGGATGTCATGTATGAAACGTTACATGTAGCCGCTCAACGTCTATACAGGAGAGGGCGCTGCGGTCAAAAGAACCACTGGCTCTGCATTTCACCGACCATAAAGCTGTAATAATGAAGTCGAAACGCAACCCGGAACTCAGCACTACCTATAAGCAATAAAAAAGAAATCAGCACCATCAGCACTACCTATGAACAAAATCAGTATCATTAGCACCACCAGAGCCTCGTCTCAATCAACTTCATTCACCATGTGGAGATGCGGTCATTTGTTTGTGTTTTGCGCACTATGTATTTTTTCTTCAATAATAAACTTACCTCGTTCAAAAAAAAAAATTAGCCACTTAACTTTGTGAACGTGGATGACCAGCGAAGCTCTTTAGCACACGACACAAACCCGCCCCGAGGAGCCGGAGGAAACTAGACACGCGCGACGGGACCGCCACTCCGGGTGAGCGGAAGGAAAGGAAACTACGCAAGCAAGCGGGGCTTGGAACGACGACAAAGAGAGGGCGGTGCGAGCGTATACATGGCCGACGAGGGTCACACGGCGGCAAATCTTTGAGAAACCTTTATTATCTACCTGAGAGTCTACTGATCTTGAAAATGGTGCCTATTGATAACAAATCTACTGAAAATGCACATCCACGTGATGAGACGTATTAGCTTTTGCACAGAATGAAGCGATTTTGCATCAAAATCGGGACCTGAGTTTTGTTGACGCACACGAAAAATCCACGGGACCCTAGCCATAAACAGCTTCGCTGCAAAAGGAAGGACCTGTTTCGGGCAGTCTACGTACGGCGGCATTCGCAGACGTTGCAATAATGGTGCTCGCCTACTTGTAAATGCTTCCGACAGATGGCGCAACGTGAAATACGAGAGGATGCGGTACCTTGTTCGAATTATCTCCGTACGAGAAAACAAAAGGGGGAGGGGGAGGGAAGGGGGGCTCTTGAGGATATAATTACATATTTTCTTATTTAGTTTATTAAAAGTAAATTACTGCAATTCCAAAATCGCACATTACAGAGACGCGTGGCGCGCTGACGGAACGTAGTCAAAACGTTCGGAAGATCGTCGTCTGCTAAACTCGGTGCTGGGGCGTCCTCGACACTTGCAACGCCTGTAGGCAGCATTGCATAGACGGCACGCACTCTATGCGAATGCCGCCGTAAATTGCCCAAAACAGGTAATTTTTTTTATTGGAACGACGCAAGTTTATTTATCGATATTTTCGCTACAAGCTCCCACCACTCAGCCGCACATCTGTGGTAAATTGCAGCGCAATGCGCTGAGAAACCGATTTTCGCGGACCGTCTAAAAGTGGGTTCGAAGCCTTAGTGAATACATGCTGCTAGTGTCATCCACCTCGATACAGTATACGCCGTGGGAACGCATAAACGTGGCGCGTGCATAACATTTGTCCCGTGTGTAGCGTCGGCACATGAGCCATCGACCTTTATTCGAACACGGAGCATTCGTCGTCTTGACCGATCATTAGGAAGTCGAGACGACGGAGCCCCATCTGAAATTCAGATGAGCTGCGCTCTCGCCATTATACGCACGGCGGTCGATGCAGCGCTAAGCTTGTCCGGCGTTCCATTAACTGCACGGATCGAGTATTCCCGCTCAAACTTTGAAGTCGGTGCAGCCGGACAAGGCGGTTTGCGGTGTGGACTTTGGCGAACGCACATCGTTATGGAAATACGCGTGGTGTCGTGAAGCAACTTGGCACTTGGGCGTGTTGAGGACGCTTGTGAGTTGTTTAAGGTTCATTCGAGCAACACGAACTTAAGCCTATTCTCGGAATGCGCTTGTTTCGAAGAGTTTCAGAGGGGGCCGGGGGGATCGGTGACCGAACGTGCTGTACTCCGTCTCACCGTGCGATGGACCGGAGTGAATGCTACGAGCTATAGAGTCACTGAATGAGCTGCGCTTAGAGTATCGGCACTCTGTTTTCCGACAATGTTTTGGGCGCCGCCATTTTGAGGCTTGTGCAGAGCAGACGCAACTGCCGATCGTCATGATTCAAAAGCGCGACTTTCTCAGCATTTGATTCGGTGTTGGGAAGCTCGTGCAATATTGCTTAGCTCTATCGCGAACAGTTTAAACATTATTGGAGGGCGGAAAAGCGTTTCCTGTGATTTCAGATAAAGCTTCAGATGACTGGCATCCATGATTCTAAGACAGAATATGGGCAAGTGTCGCTCCTCTCAAGCGTAGCTTATTTAGTGGCACTACTATGAGCCATTCCAGTGAATCGGAGGCCGTGTGAGTGTTACGTGAACTGCGGAGTGTATGTGGAGCGAAAGCTTGCGCTGCAAAACCCAAAGATTTTGCGAGCATTCCCAACGCCCCTGACATTTTCGACCTGGAGGAAGGAGAAAAAATGTGTGTGTGTGTGGTGGGGGGGGGGGGGGTGGTATGCTTATAGAACCTAGAACTTATTCTGCCTCAATGGGCGACCTGTCTCCCAGTCGTAGATTAGAAATTTAGCCAGGGCAGTACAACCGCTAGCCTTGGGGTCTTTAACGTAAGCAGTAGTGATACACGACAGCGCACGCCGGTACGATGCTCATCCAGATTGTACCGGGCAGGGGTGGGTCCCTGGGTTCTGCAGTGCGAGCTTTCGCTTCACGTGCTCCGAGCTGGTGTGCGCTAGCCCACTCCAATCCCCTTTTCGACCTGGGTGAAGATCTCAACGGCCTTGGAATAGCGACCGCACTGCACTGGCTAAATTTCTCTCCTACAGCTGAGACAGCAGAGGTCCCAGAGGGGCTGCAACTAAAGTCCCGCAGGTATACTATAAATGCGGCACAATTTAACAACTACCGAAAAGGGCGCACATAGCTGACATCAGGTTTCGTCAAATTCGGTGTGTGATTAACATTGAAGGTTTATAATTTGTGACTACAGATTGAATGGTCACCACAAGCTTTGATTTTAAAACCCAATTCTCAGTATTTTAGTTTTTCTTCTGTTTTCTTTTTTTTTTTTTTTGCCGTCTAATTTTGTCAATTTGTGTTCCATCTATTTTTACAGGCAGAGACGTGAATCTATGCTGGGAATTTTCGTGTTCAAAAAGAGCGCGAGTATTAGACCAAGAACATATGTCATTAATTGTGTTGCATGCATATATTTAGACAGCCGGAAGTTAGTCAGCCCCAAAGGGGGTATAGTGTCTCATCTGAAGATGGGAAATTCAGCCAGCGCAACCTCCAGCCCGCCGCTCGCCCTCTTGCGGACGACCCAAGAAGAAGAGCGGGTTCGGTGGCGGCGACTGTGGCAGGGACTATCGGCCTTCCGCCATTTTGGAGCGACCGCCCCGCCATCTATAGGCCATTAGCGCAGCGAATACGCGACCTCACGCCGGTACGATGCTCATTCGGACGAAAACGGACCGGGGTGAAACTGGCAATTAAAGTGAACCTTGGATACCTGGGGCCTCCAGTGGGAGCTTTCGCTGCACGCGCTACGCTCCGATCTGCGTTGCGTCAACGGGCTCGGTCATCGATCCCCCCCCTGAGAACATGGTATGCTGGAGCCTATAATTATAATTACTAAACGTCTCTTTATTAAAACTATTATCTCGTCCCTTGTCTACCGACATCGGAGAGAGGGCCAGAGTTTATAAAAAGAACTGTATATCATTCCTAATACTTTCACGGATAATACGAGCAGACGAGAGTAAGAAAGTAAAAATTAAAATAACGGTATAATGAGGGGTGTTCGCGCGGGATTCGAAACCCAATCCTCTGCGCGGCGGCCGCGTGTTTCCAATTTCGCCACGCATGCGACGATCGATACTTGTTTTAGTTTCCTCAATGTCAGAATTGTGCATTAGTTTGTCACTTCTAAATGTGCACTTCAATATAGGCTGGCGCTGGGAGAAAGGGAGGAAAAGCCATTATACAGGGTGTCGGAAAAGAAAATTTACACGATCTTTTTTACCGCAAAGATAAACTAGGCATCGCCGAACGCTCATTCTCCGCCCAAAGGTAGCGCTAGAGGTCACAACCAGATGCCAAAGTTTCAGCCCGATCCGATAACTTAATCAAAAGTTATAAGTGATTTTCTGAAAATTTCAATGGGAAAATGGCGGCCGAAGGAATTTTCGAACACATAGGGCTCTATGGCACCAGAAACCGAAAACGGGCAAAAATGGGCTCCATTTTCCCATTGAAATTTTCAGAAAATCACCTATAGCTTTTGATCAAGTTATCGGATCGGGCTGAAACTTTGGCATCTGGTTGTGACATCTAGCTCTACCTTTGGGCGAAGAATGAGCGTTCGGCGATGCCTAGTTTATTTTGCGGTAAAAAGACCGTGTAAATTTTCTTTTGTGACATCCTGTACATGGCTGGACATTAGATGGAAATTAACTCAATATTATTACTGAAATTAGCACTAAAGAACGTGTTTTAAACACCATACAAGCTAATAGACGAAGGTATAAAGACCAATGCACATGAATTCTTTCTTCTTCTTTTTTTTATGTCCGCGGGTTAAAGTAAGGTTTACATATTACATTGGACCTGCTCCATACTTTCGTTTTGACGCCATGCATCGAGCAATAAACAACTCTAAGTCACACGTAAAACAAAACGGTCGTTAATTTTCGAAGCTTTCGAAGGTTGATTCCTGTGACCACCACAAACAAAGAAGGAACAGTTTTCATCGTATTAAAACATTAAACAGACGGGAAAAAACGTGCCCTCCACAATGACGAAGAAACCTAATCACAGTGCGTTCAACATTTCAGAATTTAAAAACCATACACACGAAGATTGGCCTCATGGGGGAAATCAGCTCTTGCTATTATCTGAAATTTAACCCAAACAAACCCGGAATCACCAAAGGCTAAAGCAAAAGGAGGAATTCGTTTTTGCGCATCTTGTTTTGTTTATGCTTGTTTGTATCCCTTTCTTTTTTTCGCCGTAGCACGCCTGTTACATTGGAAATACGATATCGTTTCGGAGAGGCTCCTATCAACAACATCCATATTGTTTAACAATCCGTACTACACCGGAGACAGAAAATAACATCGAATACCACGCACGTAAAATATCCATAGATATTCATCGAGGCAAGGTTCTGCAACAAAGCAAAAAAAAACGAGATAAAAGTGTTGGACGATTTCACGGTGGCCGCATCGTATTAAACGAAAAAATATTCCTCGCAAGATATCGAGCATTCTTTACATAAACAATACGGTTCCCAAAACAATACACAAATATAACATAGACGCAGGAAGAAATTTGAACAGAAAGTAACGTGCTGAAATTGGAGAAACACTTTCGGAACGCAATTTCTTTTTCTTCCTTTTTTTTTTTTTTCCGAGAACAAAAAACGCGTAAAATTTTCCTTGGTCGTTGCTTCCGTTTTGATGGGCCTGTTTTGGCCATTTCTTTGTGGAGCGCTCTTGAAATTCAATATACTGCATATTTCCTTTCGAGATTCAATCGCTGTGGGCATTCGTTTTATACGATGGCAATTTTGAACACTATACAGTAAAAGGCATATTTTTAACATGAAATTTAAAAGAAAACTTCCGTCCTCGGTAGATAGGATGAAACGCTTCATTCATTCATATACTTTGCTTTTAAATCCATATTCTCTATTAGCTTCTCTTTATTGCTGCCTCCCGCTGTTAGTAACATTAGTTAAAGTATAAACGAGTTTAATTCGAAAAACCTGAAGGTTCTACGTTTTAAAACTAGTGTCGGAGATTGAGTGCGATGAATTCTCGTTTGCTCAAGTCTAAATTTAATATAATTATTATTTGCCTACATCGTTTGGGGGGACCGTCTCTAGTCTCTTCGGTGTTCCAATAAGGTAATTAATTATACCATCGATTTATTTATTAATTGGCCGATAACAGCCTAACTGAGGAATGGGTGGTACGCGCATACTCCATCGCAGATTAGAACAATACATGTAGAAATTTCGAAAGAACTTCTCTATTGCAAAGAGAAACCCGCCATGTACGATTTGTAGAATAATCATATACCCCATGAGTCAAAGGGATCCATGACCGTTTGAAGGGAAAGATAAATCGGGTTCTTAAAGTATCGCCCTAGAATTTACTACAGAGTTGCCTGAGGAAAAAACAACACCAAACGTTAAGTAATTAAAAGGCAGTAGATTTGAGAAAATCCTGACGCACTATCCTTGCAAAAGAAACCTGATGAGAGAATTCGTGCACGACGCCCAATAAGAATACACCTAAGATCGAGCACAAGCTAACATATTTACGGTTTCTGTGCGATAAATTTCCCATGAGGCTCGTCGACTACAAGAAGCCTTCAACAGTTATAACGCTTGGAATGTAATGTTGTAGTTTTTATTTTATTTTTTTCGGACACGTGCTTTATTTCATGGACTCGAAATGTTTTGCTCTGGAGTTTAGAGCAAAACGTATCGTATAGCCTCTCATCTCAAGGTGAAAGCCGTAAATAATAAGTACCTACCTCTTTGTTCAAGGACCATGTTTGTATCGTATCAAACATCGACCCCCAAGATTACGAAAATCACTCACCGAGCGTTTGTCACCGTTAAAAAGTTGAAAAACACAGCAGACCATTCAATAACTTTCTTTTATATATATATATGTATTGTGGGAGCGAGAGTCTGCTACCACGGCCAGAGGCCGCTGCCGGCCGCCCAAACAGGAGAACATCTGAGGCGCGCGACAGCGCATGTGGGACAGGCGCAGTAGCCTACAAAGAGGGCACACGCCGACAAAGAGAGGAAGACGGACCGTGGTCACGGAGGCATGCAGTTCGAACGCTCCGGCAATGTTTTACGTTGATACTAATAACCCATTCCTGTTACTCTAATAAATGTAGTTTCTCGTTATGGAAACCCCGGCTTCGTGTTGTTCCTCCCGGATGGGCATGGAGCAAGGCAACCCTACCACAGTATATATATATATATATATATATATATATATATATATATATATATATATATATATATATATATATATATATATATATATATATATATATATATATATATATATATATATATATATATACATATGCTATCTCCTTACGACGAACACGCAGTTTCCAGTCGTCGTTCTCGACAACCACGACCCGACTTCCCTAAAAACGCCGGACTATCTTCAGCGCAAATCCGAGCTCGGCAAACGATGGATGTCGTCCCGAAATTGATCTACACAAACATGTCGATATTCGCGTAGGGGCAGAGCGCGCGCCGGCTCCGGCACACGTTGCCGTGTGTTGTCCCACGGTGAGATGTTATCTGCGATTCTCAGAAAGGACCCAGGTTAAAACTGATTTCGTTTTTTCCATATCCAACTTACCGTAACTTGGCAAACGGCGAAGGCTACGGTCCCAGTGAGCCAATCAGCGCATCGGAGGAAAACACGTGACTGTACTCTCTCTCATTGCACGCAGTGCCGTCGAAGCCACGGGTGGGGGAAAGAGAGGAAAGCCGCTTTTGGTACGAATTTTGGGTGACAGGCTAATTTCCGAGGGGAACAAAAAAGCGACGCCAGGGACACACAATCCAGAGTCCGGGAAAGAGGGAAATTCCTCCTTCCCCTCTTCTCCAACTGCTTGGGTTACACTCTAGATACCTTTGGTAAGGGCTATCACCTGCTTCGCATCCGTCGACCTTATTAGCTCGAGGGGATTGTAGCGTTCGTTCTTTGCCAAGTTACGATGGAGCGAAGAATAGTACCCGGTCGATAGACAGCGGTCGGAAACCATTCGCAGAACGAATAACCGTAACTGGGGTTCGTCTCTTTACACGAGTAAACCACTTTCGTGCACCGCTCGGAGCACTTGTTTTGGTCGCTTGCAAGCGTCACGTGACCACACGATGGATGGTGGAGCGGCTACTGGATGGCATGCACGTTTGAGTAGGGTCTATTAGAGCCTTTCAAAACGTGCACGCCATCTAGTAGCAGCTGCTCCAATTATCCGCGAGTCCGCCATTGTTTTGTCACGTATCCTCTTGGCGTATATTCGACGCGAGGGCTAAGCCAGCGTTCGGCGTGAGCTCGGCTCAGTTCGTGTCATATATACGAGTGCTGAGTCAACGTTCGGCGAGGCCTCGGATACAGTCATGCGCTTCGTGTCCCAAAAAATGTATGGCCAATTGCTAGGTATAGTTCTATGGCATACGTGGAACCTCCCAGCATCCCAAACGTTTAGCGATACTCTGAGTTTCCAGACGCGTACCATGTGTACACTCGATAGTTGTTCCTAGAATGAAGCGATACTCACGCTAATCGGGCTGATAAACCTGGCGATCTTTCAGAGCCTTCGATACTCGCGAGCTCCTCTTCATCAGTGCCAAGAGGTGGTCGAGCTCCTCCTCGCCTACCCCTATGGTCACACGACCTCTCCCGTTAGCCAATCAGCGTCGAGCACCTCCCTCCGCCTCCCCTCCCACCCCGTCAACCAATCAGTGTCGAGCCTCGCGGCCACGTTTTTATCTGGGCTTACACGAAATGAGCGAACACGTAGCCAAAAAACGTTTCACGTCGCCAATGTTGCTTGGTGGGGTTTTGAAAAGGGTTTTAGAGTATCAGGTAACTCATTCCCGATTATCTCGACGACATTTTGCTGTTTAGAAGCAGATAGGAGTGACAGTTACAATTTAAAAAAAATGAGATTTCGTGAGCTGTAGATGTGCTCTGAGGAAGCTCAGCCGATATTGATTTGGCTCTTTCCCGGGACTGTTTGAGGGACGTAACAGCGCCTTCTGCGATTCCACATAAAGCTTCGAGCGACCGGCAATGATGATTCTAAGCACCATATGACGGCGGAAGTGTCGTTAATTTAAACCGTGGCTCGCTTAGTGGTTCTAATGGGAACCACTCACCGACTTAGAAGAAAAAGGCGTGGCTAACCCCAAACATCACGTTATCACCGGGTAGCCAGTCATATCCCAGCGCCACTCGTAAGAACACTCAAGAAGCAAGCACAAGGCGACGATCGACATCATAAATAGCCACACTAATATTTGTTATCCTAGCTTCTTTGGGCTGCTAATACCTGATAAAGGCTCTTTCCATACAAACAGGACGCGTGACAACGTGTTTTTTTTCTTCTTTTTTGCGTGCACGTCTTTTTCTGCAGGCGTAAAGAACGTTTCTTTGCAAAAATTAAGTTGGTTTAAAATTATTATACAGTGCCTACCATGAGGCTAAGGAGCGGTGGCCTTCTCTATAAGCCCTTCAGAAACTTAAAAATGTTTCCAAAAATCGTGCACGCTGAAACGTTTGTGATAATGACGTCATCTCAGTACATTTATAAAACGCGCGAGCGCAAAAAAAAAAAGAGAGAGGCGTCCTGCGCTTGTATGACAGCGATTTATGTGTTTTGAGACGGATCTAACAGCACCAGAAACCAGTGAAATGGTGCCGATCATGACAACTTACTTAAAGGGCCGTGACAACTTGTCTTCAAATGTGTTTTTTTAATGTGTTTTTTTTCTTTACTTTACACGAGGTTACTGGCACTGGTGAGACTCAAGTATACTCGCACGCACTGCCACTAACCAAGAAACTCATTTGTTGCGGTATAATTTCAAGGACAGAAAGCGCGCTTTTTCTTTCAATCTCTCCTTCGCAAACCTTGATGACGTAACTGTGGGGTCGCAGTAGCGGAACTCAGTGTGCGTCATGTGCCTTGCCAAGTCCAGCGCGTGACTATGATCAACATTGGCGGCATATAATCGGCTCCAGATGACGTGGCCGCTTGTTCTGTTCGCAAGTTGAGGAAATGAACGCCGCTCTTTTTTCTTCTTTTTTTTTTCAGCGACTTTTATTGCGTGTTGTGAAACACGAACGCGTGTTTCATAGGTCATTGACATCAGGGATTCGTTCTAGAGCGGTACTTGCGCAAAGTACTAAAATCGTTGCATCGCCCCTTTAACGAGGGAAACTGGATGGAACGTAAACTGCCATCGCGAAAAAAAATTAAAAAGCGGAGAAGAAATATTAAAAAAAGATAGCTCTGAATGGTACAAGCTTGACTCTACCTTTAGTGTTAGTGGAACGTTGGGTTCCGTGTTAATCGCTAAATAAAGTAAACTTTTCAGTAATGACTTAATGTGCAGTAACTGAGCTACTCAGAATATTAACAACAATTAATTTTAACAACAATTAATATTAAAAGCAATTAAGAGCAATATTAACAGCATTTTACCAGCAATTGAGATTAACGACAATTAATTTTAACAACAATTAATAGTTTAGAAGTGCTGTTCTGTTGATGATATAAAAAAACTATATGATCTGTCTGCCGTTTGTTTTTTCATGATTGATGATGTCATGTACTGTTTCTGCAAGTGCTGACTAAGCTGCCCAAGTCTGTATTGGAGGCAAAGAACTATCAAGCTACGCAATGTAACCTTTTTCCCTGTCTGCTTCTCCAAATTGCAGTCAATAAAGATTGAATTGAATTAAATTGAATGTTAAGCAAAAATCTATAGCTTTATCTACCATATCCGTTTTGTCGTGTTTAACCCATATGTAAAGTGTCGCAATTGCGACAGACATTGCAATACAGTCCTCATCGTTTCGCCAGGGTCCGGTACTTCATTAACACTTTTATTTTTTCAAATAAAAGGATGCCAAGGCATATTCAAGTTGATCATTAAAATCCATTCGTTTTTATATCATAAGCGACCTTAACGCGACAATTAAGTTTTCAGAGGTGGTTACGTCTTGACCAAGCAGAACACATCAGTAAAGATACGTGTGTCATAAAACTAGCATCGGGGCATGATAACTAAAATGCGAGATTCAAGAATAAGGGACCGGTACAGACACAAGACGAACTACCCCAATGCTAACTCATCAATCACCACATCCCTACCCTAATCACCACGGGCTCCTTAGTAAATGAATACAGCGGTAATATTTCTCCTTCGCCTTAACCTACTGCGTTCTATTCCTGACACCTCTACGCTCCACCCCGCAACTGCAGCCTAATCATCCTCTTATAGTGCAAGTCCAACGTCACATGGTACAACATGTCTACTGCGAGCATCAGCAGGAACAAGATGATCGACGTCACCCTCGCCTCGTCTTGCCTTGTAACGCGTCGCCTTGAACAGTTTGCGCCTCGCGTTGAAAAAGAGAGAAATCGTTTCCTCTTTCAGACAATAGCTCCGTCTACATCCTCGAACCCAGCCACGCAACGACAATGTCCATCGGTGCACTCCGCCGCGTTTGTCGAGCATTTACCGCCGAATTCACAAACCTCACTCAAATTGAGGGTCCCCTCCACTTCCTCGAGGAAGGCGTGAGGGCCGGCGTTGGCCAATCGCGACGGCGGATCCGTTATCGCGATTGGCCAGCGCCCGCCCTCGCGCCTTCCTCGAGGAAGTGGAGGGGCCCCTCAATCTGAGTGAGGTTTGTGAATTCGGCGGTTAGACTCGTTCCCGCAGGGGTCCCCGAGCTTGACCGTCGGGACGCAGCCAGAACCGTCGTTACGGTACAGCCGTCTGCAAGAACACAGCATGTCCTGGCACCAGGAGTGGTTGACCTTGACGTGGCACTCGTGGTCGAATACACAAGCGTCCCCTAGCCTCACGCCTCGAAAGCAGACCCTCGTGGTACTTGTTTCTTATACGGTGTACAGGCTTCTGCAGGGATAGTCCGGTCCGGTCTTGTTTCCTACAAGGCACGAAGATCTGTCCCCGTGGCAGCAGTCCTGAGTGACACGGAGTTGGAGTCCCTGAGTTGAAGCCCCGTCGCAGTCTCTGAGTGACACGGAGTTGGTGACCTTGTATTCTGCCAGCATGTCGGCCAGCAGGGTATCCTCTAAGTGAAGCAGCTTGCACTTGACCTTGCCTTCGTGAGCGACGGTGGAGCGGAGCTCCAGGACCGAGTCGCGGACGTGGACTCGACGTCGCGGTCCACAAAAAGCAAGCGAGACGAAGATGATATCGACACGTTCACCTGGAAGCCGACCGAGAGGCGCCAATAAACATTTCCCTTGAATTAATCAATGGGGCCTATGGCACAATAATAAATGTTGACAGGCGCTGCCGGATAGACGGCAGGTTTACATTCCAGCAGGTGCGTGTTCGTGGTCATGGAACGCGAACAAAGCACGCGCCAATACGAACAAACTTTGAAGATGGCACGTGCCGAAAGCTTTTCTAAAGATACGGTATATAGTAACGAGCATGCAGGATAAGAAAGACAGGACATCTCTTTTGGTTGACCGGCCTGCAGCACGAGCTCATTGCCTATCGTAGTGCCTTGGCTGCAGCAGAGCATGGTCGAGACCCACGAGACACCGAAACGTGATTGAAGGCAGGAAGCTCGCGCTGGAGGCGGTGGCAGATGAAGGACCTCCCTGCCGTTCTAATGCTGTCAGCGACTAAAGTCGTTCCAAGAAGTGCATATGTTAAGGAAGATGTTCATTTGTGCGATTTTGTTCCCCATACTCTTACCTTGCATCCTTGAACCCGCACCACGAGCCGGCTTCGTCGCTATTGATGACGATGTCGAAGGATACATGATCTTATTTCACGCGCTTCAGGCTCGTTTCAGCTTGCCCAGCGCGCGTGCTGCAAGCCTGTTCGGGCCACGCTCGCGCTCGTGCATCGGCGCTAGACCCAAGCTGAACGAAGTATAACAGTCGAATCTCGTTAAATCAAACTTGAGGGGACCGAAAATTTGTTTGAATACAGCAAGTTTGAATTATCAGGAGTTTCCTCCATAGAGACGCATAGATGGAACCTGCATGTTAGTTTGAATCTTCCGCATGTTTGAATTAAGAGAGTTTGAATTAGTGAGAGTCTACTGTATTTGGAATGACCGCGTAGCTGCATGAATCATAAGCCAGGTATCCAATTTGTTTTTCCACACGGCAGTTTTTTTGTGTATTTTGTTTTGAGAAAGGAGCACGCCTGAGGCTCCCATTTGTTTCGTCCTCACCTACACGTTTATTTTCCACCAAACGAGTGGTCAAGCCTTTTATAAAAAAAACACCCAAAAGAAAGATTTTTGTTGGCAATTAATTATTTGCTTAGACGAGCTTGCCGAATGAAGAAGAAAATGTGGTCGGAAGCCAAAGAAACACGAAAGCTGAAACAACCACTCTGCGGCATACAGCACTAGTACAAACCCATCTGCGTCACGTGAAGGCCACAGTGGCGTTATAAAGCAATGATAACACGTGAGGCATAATTAACAAACATCCCAGTTTACACAGCAAGCTCCAGTCATATGGCCCCTTTAAATTGGCAAGTCTAGGCAGGCCATGCCTGTGCGGTGCAAAATTGAGAAAGAGCGGAAGCAAATTCCTGTGCAGCATAAAAGCGAGCATCCACAGATGAACTCATAAACCATTGTCACAGCTACTTCCCCAGTCATCGTCTGTCAGTAACAACAGTCTTGACGGTGTACAATGCAGGTTGACGGAAGCGTTTTGGGAAGCTAGCTGTCGGTAAGCGCTCAGCAGCAAGAGACTTCGCTTACCACCAGTGAATAGCACCAAAGCAGAGATCACCGCTGTTGAAGTATTGTACGAAGCAACCACGAAAAAGGACTAGGACAACATAGAACAGATTTTGACTAGGGGTTAGGTGAAGAAGACTCAAAAATGATATTTCTCCCGTCCGCTCCCGCGTGCACAACGCCTCAGTCAACTGATGGGGGTTCGCCCCAATAGAGCTAAAGATGGCGGCGTCTGCCGCATTGCCACCGATGTCCAGCCCCAGCTAAGCACAGCTCTGGCGGACGATTGGAAAAATCGTCTCTTTACGAAAAAATAAATAAAAACGTCGAGTATATTTTGCGTTAACCGTTCATTATGAATGAAAACTGTGCATTTAAATAATTTGCATCACTAAAGAAAAAAGGTAATGTGACATCAGTTTTGGTTTCGTTTCGCTTTCAACAGGGATGGGCTAGATTCGTGCTTTCAATACCACATTAAAACATTAGTTTTTATTTTTTATTTTTGCACTAGGAAGTATAATAAACTCTAGAAGTGTGGTCATTACTTTTGATATTGTTATAGACGGCTATATTATTCTTAAATTATTTTTTTTCAGTCACGCGGGTCACGTGACGCGCATCTCAACTGGGGTTGTTAGGACTACGCACCGTGTATCACCGGACAACTTAGTTGAGCTTAATGACAGTTGGGAGATGACATGGCTCAATGATCGTCGAAACGTCTCGTGTAAGAGGGGTATAGGTTTCTTCTGTGTATTTCCATTCCTTCATCGTGTGCGTGTTCCTCGAACAATTTGGCGCGTTTTGTTGCTGCCCGCGCTCTGCGCTCTTGATCGTGTGTTTTGGGCGTGGGCCGATGGTCGACGATGATTATGCCTTGCCACGGTGGCTCTGGGTCTTCCAGTTGGCGTCTCCCCTCTGACTCGTAGCCCATGGTTTCGGGCAGTCTTCTGCCGTGGTTTGTCTTCTCGAGCCTTTGGAAGTGCGCTGTGCTCTGCTCCTCTGCTAGGTTTTCTGGTTCATTCCTGCGTTCTCTTTAGCATAGAGGAGTCCCTCGAGGTGCTGTTATATCGCCAACGCTCTCCAATCGGTGAGTGCATGAGTCTCAGCAGAACCTGCGCTAGCCTCCGACAGATGATGTAAACAAAATCAGCACTGTGGCCTTGCTATTTAAAACCTGTTAATCTGAACCTTCTTTTTTCTCTCTCTTAAGTTTATTCCATTTCGCGAGAGAATCTACCCATACGAATCGTCCAGACACCGATTCGCCAATTGTCACGCAACCTAAAGGAAAACCAAACGCACTTCTCCCAGATCTTCGCTAACCATTTCTGAGAAGCGCGCTTAGGTTCGAATAACGACAACCAACAAACTGATGGAACCAGAAAAACGAAAAATATTTATAAAGATCACAAATCAACACAACCGTTGAGGAGAAATGCGCACGGCACTTTAGAGGATATACGACCTTCAAACGTGCATAAATTGTACACCATTATAGTGTGCGAAGAGTAGGTGCACTGTTGCACAATATAACAAACTGGTGCGAATGTTTATTCGCAGTGCAGTCAGTGCACCGCGAAGAAACATTCACACCAGTTTGCAAATACGGGTCCGGCCGTAAGGACTAACACATTTGGCATGCTTTGCGAAATTCAGATTCCAAACATGCACACCTGAAATTGGGCACACGAACGTTATTCCGCAAAACGTTTTATGTATCTTTTTTTTTAGAACTAAAACAAGAGCTGGTGAAATGTTAAAAATAAAGCAAAATCGGAAGCCGTGTATTTCCTATGTCCTGCACGATACCAGTTTGTTTGTCAATTGCACACTGGTTTATGAGCTCGACCTTGGGTGAACGCAAAAACACTAAGAACCAGTAGTAGAGGCGTGCAATGAGCAAGATAATCGCGATAGTTAATACTTTTATCAAAATATATCAACAATTTGACCACCTAGCTTGGAGCTAGCTCACCAACCAGAGGGGCTATGTTGCGCTTTTGGACTCCCAGGAGACTAGGAAGAGGGAAGTGACGTAGGTGTGAATGAACGTATCTCGCATCGCGAAACTCACCGTCATCAGCGACTCCACCAATCAACATCCAAAGAGCGTTGTTGACGTCACTTCCCTCTTCCTAGTCTCCTGGGAGTCCAAAAGCGCAACATAGCCCCCAGTGTGCAGTCCACGAACATCCGGTATGGTATAGGGCATAGGGAATGCACGGCAGCCGTTTTGATTCTATTTTAACTGTTTTACCATCTCTGACTTGAGCTCTGGAAAAAGAAACTAACGAAATGTTTTGCCAAATTACGTTCGCGTACCCAATTTCAGGTATGCACGCTTGGAATCCGAACTTTGCGAGGCGTGTCAAATGTGTTGGTCCTTACGACCGCTTCCTGTGCAAAGGCAACTGAAAACACCAAAGGGCAGAGCAATTTATAGGGATATCGCGCAAATAACAGTCGCAAATGGCAAGAGCTTTTTATCCTCGTTGCCGCATGGGGGACGCAATTCAAACCTACAGCAGGGCTGCTGAAAACATCGAGGGTGGTTCTGGCGTTGGTAGATGCTGGAGCGTACCAGCGGGCCCATAGGTTACCCATTGCTAATAGCTTTAAAAGATGATTTTTTCCATTTCTGCCTCTTTGGCTTTAATCCTCAGCTGAAAAACCGAAGTGCAGAAATCACGTGGTCGTGACGTGCTTCGGTACCGGATGCGATAACTCTAAGCTTCCACAGGATGCGATGACTCCAAGCTTGCACCGTGCTTATTGAAGGGATTGTCCGGTGATATCAGGAAGTTACTAAGATTTTGCGCTGGTCACGTAGAGATGGCCCAGATATGGTCATATGTAATATGTATTTCATTAGAAGACGCCCCGATATTCGTCAGATCAATTATGAACATCAATACGAAACTTAACGCAAAATTTCTCAAGTATGCATGGCTGGTCGTGTCGTGACGTCACATCAGGCATTGGAACATCAGAGTCGCGGGCGATTTATTTCCGGTTTTGATCAACACGGTTCATCAAAGATCATCGTCGAAAAATTGAGCTTGCCTCAATATCCGTAAATCTTGTCTTTCTTAGAAGGAAGTTATTTAACTGAGACAGCAGTCAGACGATCAGGTGGCTCTCTGCCTGATCTTACGTCAGATCTTCCACTGTTGCCAACGAAAACGCCGTGTGTTTTGCAGGTGCGATCTGAGCAGTTGGGCTCTATTTAAAATTGAACTGCTTGTGCGGCGGAGGATTCAAAAATTCTGATATTGTGCAGATGATATTCCTATACTCGGCGCCAACTTTGCTTGGCAATGCAGTGCAAGCTACAGGCACGCGTTCCCTCTCCCATTTTGAGCGCTGAATAAAGCTGTGCGCGGGCTCTCCTCCTCTCCCCGAATATGCCAAGAAACGTTGTCACCGAGTATAAAAGCAATGACAGTATTAATTTAATATAGCGATCTCACCAGCCAGTCTGACCACGCCACCGCTGCCGCAATGTATCGAGGGAACTTAAGTCCTTCTGCACGTGCGACAACCTCGCTGGCGCTTTGTGCGTGTATACAGCACGGGACGGCACGAACTCTCTCGTGCACTGCCGTCTGCCTCCTGTGAACAGTGACTTTACTGTGAACTAAGTTATGGCGGCGTCACGCATGCGCCGAACGCTTAGTGAGATGGGTCTATCGTTTTCTGAAAGACGAAATGTTACCGGGCAATCCCTTTAGGCACACCGTAGAACTTGTTATTCGCAAGTGATGGTAAGTGCCGTCACTGCTCTCGTTGGGCACGGACGCAAATCCAAATATTCGTCGACGGATTGACTTTTGACGCACGCATACGTCGGAGTGACGCAGTGCTCATGTCCCATGCGCGAGTTGGGTTCGGCTGACGTGCTATGGCACTGCGGATGCATCACAAGGCGGAGAGCTTTCGATGGAAATAACTAGTTAATAAATAGTCCACTATATTTTCAAAATTTTGTACCGAAAAGTAGGCTTTTGGCTGCCTACACTCGTGCACTACATTTTTCTTCCCTCCCCCTCCCTAAACTATATGCGGTTAATACACTCCCAACCTGAACATCATTTTTCCCAACCCCAAAATTCATTTCATGCCCCCTTAACTCCATGGAATGCGATACCCGCTTCAAGAGCCATGGCGTAGAAGAACGACGTCGTGTCTTCTAACAACTGTGCTGGACTACCGACTTCAACAATCCTTCCATGATCCATCACAACAATACGATCTGACGTGAGAACGGAGTGAAGACGATGAGCTATAGTCAAAACGGTACACCCACTCATCACATCTCTCAACGTCTGCTGAATCAGCAAGTCCGTCTTCGTGTCTACTGATGCAGTGGCTTCGTCGAGGACAAGTACTTTCGTCTTTCTCAACACAGCCCTCGCGAGACAGACCAGCTGCCGCTGACCCACGCTGAGGTTGAGACCGCCTTCTGACACCTCGAAGTCTAGGCCTCCGTTTTCTCGGAAGGTATCCCCGAGGTGCGACCTGTCCAGGGCTGACCAGAGTTCTTCAGTACCGTACTGGCCGGCAGGGTCAAGGTTGAACCGTAGAGCGCCGCGGAATAGAACCGGGTCCTGTGGTATAATGCTTATTCTGGACCGGAGGTCGCGTAAGCTCAAGGTTGCAATGTCCACGCCATCGACTACGATGTTGCCTGCTGCCGGCTCGAGGATGCGGAAAAGACTTAGGGCTATTGTCGATTTACCGGCACCCGTGCGGCCCACAATCCCGACTTTCTCACCGGGACTGACGTCGAGGTCAATATCTCTGAGAACCAGGTCCAAGCCCATTCGGTACCGAGTGGAGAAAGACCTGAAGGATACCCGACCCGTCCAGGGCCAGTGTGGGTCCGGTCTGAAGTTTGCCACCAACGGTCCTTCGGGAGTAAGACGGGTGTACTCGTCCAAACGTTCGGCTGATACCAGACTCGCTTCAAGCTCAGTCGAGCAGAAAATGAAATAGGTGAAGTAGTATAAGGCGTTCATCATGTAGGACACTAGAAGGCCGGTTGTTCCCGCACTAATCTTGTCGCTACTACCAATGAGTAGCAGGAGTATCGAGAACAGAAGCACTTCACTGGCCAGTTCTAAGAATACTTCACTCCAAAATCGCAAGAAAAGAACGTTCACCGTACAGGTCTGCATAATATCAATCTTTTCGTCATATTCTCGTAAGAAGACAGCCTGAACGGCGTAGCTCCTGACGCTGCTCAAGCCCGCCACTGTTTCCGAGAAGTGATTGTTAACTGGGGAACGCGTAACGCTCTCCAGCCTCTTCACCTCACGAAAGCGTCTCATGAACACGCGAAGTATAACCACCACAAACACCAAAACAGGACCGACGATCAGGATGTATATGGGAATATTAACGCATATCAGGAAAACTGATGATGCTAGAAGAAGCAATAAATCTAGCGTAAGAAGACCTGCCGCCGGAAGTTGTACATCAAGCTGGTCAACGTCCTTGCTGAAGCGGTTCAGCAAGCGACCGGAGAGATTGGTTTCGAAAAAGGACAATGGAGCCCTCATCACACCGTCGAGCACCAATTTATGAAGCTTTGTGGAGGCGGAGAGCGCCACCTTCCAGAACGTTATGACTGCGAAAAACATAACAAACGCCTGGACAATGCCAAGGAGGACGTAAACTTCTATCCTGTTGTACTGCAAAGATGTGTCCTGGGTGCCGTTAAGAAACTGGGCATCGTTGGTCCATTCGCTCAGCCAGATACCCATGTAAGCTTCGAGCGCGGAGTGAATGACGTAACACAAGATCGCGATTAGCAAACAGGGCCCAGCATGCCTTAGGTAGGCCCTGTATACCTGTAGACTGATCGAGCCCTCTTCCACTGTTTCTTCCTCCACAAGAGTCGCCTTCAACTTCTCTTTCCCAAGTATTGTCCCCTCACCTGGAGCTACAGACAAATCCTCGTCTTGTGACGATTTTCGAAGCTTCTTGGAAAAGGTCTGCAGCAACCCTGAGAGAATACTCCCATCATTTTTAAGAGCTTCGAATGTGCCAGACTCAACAATCGACCCTTCCTGCATGACGACAATGTAATCCACTTCACTGAGCAGCGAGAGGTTATGGGTGACCAGGATTCTTGTGGTGTCTTTCAGCATTCCTCGCGGTCCGATAAGGTCCTTGAAGAGGGAAGCACCAACGTGAGCATCAACTGCGCTTAGTGGGTCGTCAAAGAGAAAAAGGTCTTTTTTCTGGTAAGCTGTTCTGGCTAGACTGACTCGTTGCTTCTGACCGCCACTTAAATTGATCCCATTTTCGCCAATTTCCGTCAGGTCTCCAGATAGAAGGATCTCCAAGTCTCTCTCAAGACAACATGCCTTCAAAACCCTGTCGTACACTTCGGCATCGTATGCACTCGTGAAAAGCACGTTTTCCTTTATGGTTCTATTTTGAATCCACGGACACTGTGGAGCATACGCAACACTTTCTACGAGGTCCACTGATCCCGAGCAAACGCAAAGGTTTCCTAACAATGCAGACACCAAAGACGACTTGCCGGAGCCCACGGGCCCAACGACAGCGATCAGTTGACCTTTCTTGACGGTTAGGTTAATGTTTCTCAAGACCGCGGCTCGCTCTTTCGACCAGGAAAACGTTCCGTTTCTTATTGTTATCGCATCTGCTTCGTCCGGTCGTCGACCGACAGAATAGTCGTCCACTTCAGAGGACAGCAGAAACTCTCGAATCCTCGTTATTGAAACGCTCGTTTGTACAACGTTAGAAATGAAGTTTGGGATTATAAACATCGGATACTGCATATTGTAAAACAGAGTTAACGACACAAACGCGGTGCTTGGGTCGAGAATATGATGTTCGCTGCTTAAAACGTAGGTTACGAAGCTCGCCAGAGAAACCATAGACGACGAACATGTAGAAATGCAGATATTAACGGCAGTCAGATACGAATATTTCTTAAGCAAACCCATCTCTTCTGACCGCACGACTGTGCACTTGTCAATAAAGTTAGTTTCCCACGCGAACAGCTTGAGAACCTTCACGTTGGTTAACATCTCCGCAAGAATATTTAGCCTCTTATCTTTGAGCTCCATTTGACCTGTCTGATATTTGTTCCCGATGCTAACTGCTAGGGCCATTACGGGCATCATAACAACCATGACCGCGACGCCCGCCAGGCAGGCCACACCGAGGAACTGCCACAAAAGTAGAACAGAGATGATGATCAGCGGCAGCCCACTGGCCACATAACCAGCAGTGAGGCTGAGTTGAAAAATCCGATCAGCATCCACAGAGATCAAGTTAACCAGATCACCGATTGTGTAGTGCCTCTGCGACTCACTGGAAAGTCTGAGCGTCTTTCTGTAAATTGCCGCCAACATGACCGTTTTCACATTTAACCCAGCAAACGCCAGCATCTTATCAATATGAAGAGAAAGAAGACGCGACGCAAAGTTGGCGCTCACTATACCGAGGGCGTACAAGATTCCTTTCCAGTTAGGTTCATTTCCTGTCATGTAGTTCAAAAGAAGATGCAGCAAAAGAGCAGGGATAGTCTTCAGTAGTGCTACTAATGTGGAAAAAATGCACGAAAGTACCACAGTCTTCCAATGCGCCTTCCAGATTGACTTGAAAAGCGACGGCAGCGGTCGAGAGACACCACACGATCCGTCTCCCGGTACGTACCCAGCTGAATCAAGCTCCTTTTTCCATAGTGCACTCCACTCAGCATGGTTTGGCCGAGTCATCATGTCTGGCGGTATGCCGTACATATCATCAACTTGAACGCAGCGTCTTGATCTCCTAAGTATGAAAGGTGACAACCAGCCGAAGAGTATGAAAGACACAGGCGGTGCGGTGAGGTAGGGCCTTCTCGTGTCGTGCTTGCAATCCGTCCAACATGAGAGCAGCAACTGCAGGATGACCAAAGGATAAACTAAAGCACACACGAAGAATTCGAGTTCCGAAAAGTCAGGCGGGTCGCTGTCCGTCGCGAAAGCTTCCCGAGTGCGGCGGTAGCTCTCCGGGAGCTTGCAGATAGCTGTCAGCAACCAGAAGGAAAACAGCAACATCGAAGATCCTGCCCCGTTCCTTCGGTCGTTCTCCTGGACTATCAAGGTGGTTGTGAAGGCAATGGCGTGTACAGCGTCCGCTGTGATCGACGAACCGGACGACGTCCCCATTACCAGTCTGTAGACAAGCGAGAGAGCGTAAGTGATGGTCAACAGACAACTTGCGACGCATCTGAACGCACTTAGTGGAGTACAGGCGACTGGTTCACAGTACAGGGGTTGCTTGTTTCGTCTTGCCACCAGCCACGGGATGCTGCCAAACAGGGCGAGAAGAACTGCCGGTGTGTACGCCAGAACCGTAGTCTCGAAGCATGGCGTAAACCTCGGGTAGTCTGAGTACCACGTATAATCCCAGTCCCACAGGGTGAAGTGCAGTACCGGATCATCATTCACTTGTCTGTTGCGCAGCAGCCGTTGACGATTCCACTTTTCTCTAAGATACTTCGCACATGCGATATCGCAGTCTCTAGTCCGCGCGTTAGCGACTGTGTGCAAAATGACAAAAAGCGAAAATGAAACGCAGCCAGCCGAGTGGTGAACCGTTTTCGGTAAACGCCTACGCTTATTTTTGCAGAAAAAGAAAAATAGTAGATACGAGCGAAAGGGACAGCTGCTCGCCAAACGATAACATTTCTATCTTTTATTTTTAAGCAAAAATGAAATACATCGCTTAGCAGGTACGGGACTAAACGACCGACATCGCTTCAGTACACCAGACCAGTTTCATGAAGCAGTCAAACCCACCATAGCGCTCTGTGAAGGCAAACGCTAAACCACAGGTGCTTCAACTTGGCCACAGCTGTAGAAAACGAGACTGAAACTCGGGGTCATGCGGTTGGAGTCCCTTTTCCGCCGATCTGACGGGAACGTACGTCAAACGCATGTAGCCGTTAAAAAACATTATTTTCCTTGCTTGAACCTGAATGCCTTTTGAAAACAGGGAGAGCCAATCTGCTCCCACGTGTGTTAACCACAACAGCTGTTGACTGGATGGTTGAACACAAGCGTTCTCCGGTTCAGGTTACGATGGACCGCAGCAGAAGTAACGAGCCATCTTGGCCAATCCTGCGCCGTGAAAGCGTCACGTGACCAAGCGTCGCACGCGTTGCTGCGCCACACCCCAAGTGCGCGTGACACTTCCAATGCACTGAATTGGCTCTGGTGACTCGTAGCGTCGCCTACGGTCCGCCATAACGCGAAACGGAGTAAAACGATCGATTTTACAGTTGAGAGTATTATGTCGCCGCCTCGATGTGGCGAATTTCGAAGGATTAGAAAATTCCGGGATGGACCCGACCGCCAATACTATTCCTCTGAATCTCGTCTGTAACACGTAAAAGAAGACTATGCGAAAATCACGAGTATAGATAGGTTCGATCAGGATCAAGACGAAATCGAAAGCGTCGACGCCCTTGGTGGATTCTGCGGGCTGCTGCGCTGATTGAGTGTACGGTTTCGCGCACGGGATCCGATTCCCAAGACTGACTATTCACCGCGAGGGTGGGATTTTCGATTTTGCCGCGGATAAATAGGCACAAAGGTTTCTACCCAGACAGTTAGCCGATCCCGACATCCTTCTCGATCCGAGGTGTGTGAAAATTTGTCGTCGAAAATGAGCACCAATTTTCTTGTAGTTGAGTTGGAATGAAATATATTACTGTTGCGTAGGCTTATTCCATTTGTATACGTGTTCTTGAACTGTCGGAACTTTCAACACTTTGTTCGACGAGTCAGTAAAAATTAAGCAAGATATCTGATAATATAACAGCCTGGTGGTCATTTGATAACCACCAAAGTCAGCGGGATTACCGCAAGAAGCTGACAACTGGTGCTGCAAACTTGTTGTACTTATTTATCTTATTCTCGCGCTGTCATTAATTATACGATCGAAAGAGCAAACCTAGAGCATCAAAGTGTAAACATTCTGACATCGAATGAGTTAGCTTAGAGCCCTAGCGTTTCCATGAGCAACACTGTGCCTACGATTACATCGAAATATAGTTGAGTGAAACAGGTTGTAGTCACAAACATAATGAAAAAAGCGGAAGAGAGGTCAGTCAGTTTTGTTGTCCCGCCTCCAGCGCGAGTTCCGACACCTTCGGTAACACATTGTCGCCGTCTCGTGAATTGCGAGCGCGCACGAGTAACCAAAGCACGTCGGAAGACAACGAACGCATGCTGGAGACCGGTCTCCTGAGACGTCCTGCCATTATCATCTCATTTCTGACTACAGAGGGTCAACCAGGCGCGTCTCTACGGGGTTACCCTGGGGGCCCAAGTACCCCCAAAATAAAAATTGGCTGCGTCCTCCCCCCCCCCCTCAATGAGTAAGGAAAGAGAAAGCGCATAAAAGCGGAACACTCCTACAGACTGATCTGTCATTCCCGGACGGTGCCCCAAGGGCGACGCAAGCAGCCGGCAAGGGCAGGGTATGTAGCAGGTGCGCTTTTCCAGTCGTCGTGCGGTCGGTGCCGAAGCACGACGCATACAAAACCAAACGTTACGGAATCCAGTCTCCCATAGTGTCTCTCTCTCTCCCTCTCTCTCCCTCTCTCTCTCTCTCTCTCTCTCTCTCTCTCTCTCTCCCCCCCCCCCCCCCCCGCGCAATAAACGGGCACCAAGAGCGAGCGGCACAGTGAGTGAAACCACGGAATGCCACCACTAATCTGCGAACATAAACAAAAGTTCTAGAAAACATTCCTCCTCAACACCTTCAACAGATTCCCAAATTATGAGAACTGAGTTGCTTACCCGACGCATTCCAACACGAGCTTGAGCCGAAAGTGTCCCCAATCCGGGAGTCATGAAGGTCATAAATACGCCGAGTAATTGTTCCGTCCGAAGCTTTCACTGGCGTCGAGCCAGCATACCACCATGATACTAGACTCCAGCAGCAGGCCGTCCCTTAGGAAGGCGTCGCGATGCTCTACAGTCTACATTAATCGTTTCTTGGCTTCCTTTCTTCTGGAGACTATAGGCCGGATTTTGTGACACTCCTCTTTGTTTGTAGTTGGATGCAATCAAGTCCGTCTGGCTGTGTTTTTCTCGCTCCATGTGACAGCATCCTTCTTCGCTCTGTTTCTTTCTCGGGCTTGTCGGAACTGCTCCATCACTTTCTATTAGCTATCGATCTCACTGCTAATAACAAATATCGCCGCATGTCGCAGAGTTTCATCGCGTGTGAGAACAATCTGCGCTCTGCCGAATGCATCACGAGCCGCCAGCTAGGTACTTCTATATGTAGCACCTCGAGACGGCAGCACAAAGACGGGGCCAGCCACGGCTCCAGGGGTGCTATGTTGCGCTTTTGGACTCCCAGGAACTAGGGAGAAGGAAGTGACGTAGATGTGAATGAACGTATCTTAGCAGATGACGGTATCTTAGCAGATACCGTCATCAACGACTCCACCAATAAACATCCAAAGAGCGTTGTTGACATCACTTCCTTCTCCCTAGTCTCCTGGGAATCCAAAAAGCGCAACATAGGGCCCCAGGCCTCCGCAAACCAGACTTGTACGTAGTTTAACTACTCTACTCAAGTTACTGTAGTTTAACTACTTTTCTGAGTAGTTTAGTAACTTTCAATTACAATTTTATTTCGGTAATTAGTAGTTTACTTTAATTACTTTTTTTAGTAACTTCTACTCAAGTTACAAATTACTTTGAATTTTAGTGGTTGTTTTGCTTATCATCAAACATTCCTTCACATAGGAGATAAGATGTTCGAAGATCAGCTGATATTTGCAGAGAGGGGAAGCATGTGGCGTAGAAATCGGAGGGGGGGGAGAAAAATGTTTGTATTCTCCGAGACTCCCCCAACATTTTCACAAGTACCCGCCTCCCCCTCTACTCCCGCCCCCCCCCCCCTGCAACAACACTGCTGCGAGGCGCGGGGAGCGAACAGACACGACGGAAGAGAGGCCGAGTAACTGCGGGATTTGCGCCGAAGACTGGCGTTTTTTTGTGTCCCGAAGCTCAAGGAGACTCGACCCTTTTGAAGGAAGGGGCTGGTCCCCGCTTCTCCCTAACGTAGAAACTCTCGCCCACAACAGGAGGTGCGCACACTGCATCCTCACTCAAAGGAGGCAACAAAATGCAGCACCTGCTCTGAAACTCATCTTGTGCTTCCGTAGTTTGTGCTGTACTCGAAGAATCGCGTACTAAAGGGCAACGCAAAGATTACCTTTTTGCGTTGCCTTTCCTCCCAAAACTCAGAATATGGAGATCTTCAAAGATTCATAGATCTTTCGAGAAACCTGTAGTAATTCCCCCAACGTATTTATATAAAAAATAATAAACAAGCAGTGTTGGGAAGTACTTTATGTACATGGTACTTAAAGTACTACTGTTTAGAAAAATTGTACTTTACTTGAAGTAAATTTTCTCAGCATGTACTTCTATTTTTCGAGGAAAGTAAAACTCCCAACTTCAATGTACATTCCCCGAATTTGAAAACAAAAGATGACGTATCGTCGTGTGAAAACGCGCTCTTTCGAGGCGTCATCTGATCATTTCTCTGAGTGAAGTAATGGCGGCTGTAAGAGCGATGGAAATAAGTGCCTTTAAGTTGATCGCGTCAAATAGCTCGTCAGCGAGAGTAAAACAACTACTCTGCGGCGACTTGACCTTATACAATATTTGCTGCCATTTCTGTAAAAAACTGATGCGCCTCCGGTTACCCCTGGAGCAATGCGTACCAGTTAAAAAACACAGTATAGGGAATAAAAGGGCATCATCAAAGATTGCGTTAAAAGTGCTTCTACTTTACCGAGAATATATTGTATTTATGTACGTTACTTCAAGTACATTGCACCCGGTGTACTTACTACTTTACTTGAAGTACATAACCTCTCATTACTTTGTACTTTACTTCAAGTCCTTTTTAGATCTACTTTATGCAACACTGTCAAACAAGCCAGTGCTAAACCTCAAAGTACAAATGACACATTCGCAGCACATCACTGACCAAACAAACAAGAAAGTACAAAACAATTAGGCACGCAGAAGCAGAGCCAGCTATTAAAGCATTTCTGTGAAAAAAACAAGCCGATTCCTATTTTTCTAGCAATATTCCGCTAACGGATCAAAACCTCTGTGCTTTCCTTTACCGTCAAAAAAAAACATATAAAAGTAACTTCAAAGTAACTTCAAAAGTAATTCGCTACTTTTTTACGGTAATTAGTAATTTTCTAAATTACTTTCTATTTGAGTAATTTCTACTCTACTCGAATTACTTTTGACGTCAATACTCAGTAACTTAACTTATTACTTCTTTTGAGTAACTTGTACATGTCTGCCGCAAACGAAGAGAGTCATCACTGAAGTTCACACACTTTCCCTCAAAAATGCGAATGTGTTGAATAACAGAGGATTCATTTGTCAAACAGAGGCATTCGGAGCGCGTAAAAAGTAAACTCGACTTGCCTGACAAATGAGAGGTGCAGTTGTAAAAGATACAATTACAATGCGTCATAGTGGATCGTTAAGTACAGTTTACTTAGGCGCTCATCCAAAAGTTTCTCCCCCCCCCCCCCCGGCAGCCAAAATTTAGGGTATTTTGAACGACGCGGGCTCCTCCCAAAATAAAATCCTGGCTACGTGCCTTTGAAGTAATTTGAAGTAATCAAACAACTTGCAACCGATTACTTTTTATTATTATTGTAATCATTTGAATACATTTTTTAGACAGTAATCGCAGTAGTAAGGCGATTTCTTTTAGAAGTTAGAAGTACTAAAGTTACTCGTAACAATTACTATTTTTCTCTCCCTATTTTTAATGTCGCCCTTTGTTCCTAAAAGTTTCCTACGAAGGAATCCTCGAACGAGGTCTCCGACCGGAGGACGTTTACCAAAATTCGTGAATTAAGAAGGTAAGTAGTTCATTATTCGGAGAAGCTAATCCAATGGACAGTACGAAAAACCCGTTGTTAAACCGATAGAAAAATTTGTCGTTTTGAAAATCTGAAGTAAGCGGAAAAGCAACGGCCACGTTTTAAGGTAACAGCCGATTACTTTTCCTTCTCGAGTAATCAGGTGATCTAATTGAATACCTTTTAACCAAAAAGTAATTGTAAATTGAATGGATTACTTTTTTTTTAGTAACGTACGTACACGATTGATGAATATAGTCACACCCGTATAGTGAACCTAAAGAACTGCGATTAATAACATCGTTCAATAATATTTCGTTGTCACTTTCACCGATTCACCCGCCAGAACAGCTTCGAGACAGGAATCTTTGCTAGCGCAACAAGTGATATTCTCAATGCGCTGTTTTCTTGGAAGGAGGGCGGGGGGGGGGGGGAAGGGGGGGGGCAGTGCTATTCTGTCTCTGGGCTGTTTTGTCGCATAGCATACCCAAAATCCTCGACATACACTTCCTCTCTGCTGGCATTGGGGAGACAATAAAAAGAAAGCTGCTACGTCTTTTGAAATTGTTGTCTTTATAATTGGTCTTCGTTCGCTTACCATAACCTATAAATCCAATCACGCCCAGCGTTCGAACTGCGATCCTGCACTTTTTCCCCAAAGGGGCTATACGGGCGCCGTGACTGTGCACTTTTGGCGCTGCTTGATCGGCATCGTTGGGTGGTAGCGTTGACTGCGATCAAAACGGAGTAAAGTTAACTATTTCCTCTCTCCTCCCCATTACGATCTCCCCTTTCAGCGTCGCTTCCTATAGCGACGCTGAAAGGAGTCTCCGGAACCTTTCGTCCCTGTTCCGTCGCTCGGTGTCAGCATCCGATCCACGGCGGCAATCGTCTTCCCCGTCCCTCGGTTGATTAATCGACCCTCGTGGCGGCGGTCTTTTTCCCCAATTCGTTTCTTCGCGGCATACGACGGGGGCCCAACGACCGCCGCCCAGGCTGAGAAATGGGGACAGATCCTAGGAATTGGCCGCCGATGAGGACATTCCCCGGAAATGCCGCCGTCGGTTTGTGTGTGTGCGCGCGCGTGCGTGCATGTTAGCGCGTGTGTATGTGTATGTGCGTTCGCCGTACGTTTGTGTGTGTGTTTATGTGTGCGTGACTGTGTGGGCTCGTGTGCGTGTGTGCCTATGTACGGCTGTATGGATGTCTCCGTCGATGCACGTTTGTGTGTGTATGGGTATGTACACGTGGGCGCGTGCGTGTATGTCCCTGTGTGCACCCGTGTGTGTGTGTGACTGTGCGTGAGCCTGTGTGTCTCTGTGGGGGCGTGCGTGGCTGTGTGGCTATGGACGTCGCCGTCGGTGTGTGTTTGTGTGTGTATGGGTGCGTGCGTGTGCGTGCGTGGCACTGTGACGTCCCAGCGTCTCTACTGTGATTCCCCGCTAAATACAGCGGAAAGTTTTTCCCGCTAAGTTTAGCAGGCCACCATGTGCGTATACGAAACGCACACGGAGATCTGCTGCGAAACCTCGCAAAGTAAGGAAGGGCTATCGTCGCAAAAACTACGTCTTAACTTATTTTTTTTTTTTTTTTTTTCCATGTCGGTCATCAGACTTCCGTAAAATCGAGCAATTGCGGAAGTCATTAAAACGTGAGAAGCTTGCGGTTTACTAGAGAGCAAGACAAAAAACAAAACAAAAAAATGTATATATACATACCGTAGAAAAAATATTGAAAAAAAAAGAGGAAGGGTGTTTGGGGAGAGTCGTGGTAAATTGAGAGAACTTGGCGAAGTTCTTCAACATAAAAGGAAAGGACGAGGTGTAAAAAAAGAAGAAAACAAATACTTGAAAAGTGGATAAAGAAATGAAGTGAAGAGCTTATGGGGGATGGGTATATAACTCAATAATTTAAACTCGATTCGGCGAACCGACTCCTTTATTAAACAAATAAAACATATGATAGGCACAGAAAAAAAAATGTTTATATTCAGGAACCAGCTTTTAAGCCACATTCGTGGAACCTAAATATAAAATAAAGAATCAAATATATAAAAAAAACTTTAAAATGCTTCGTCCTGACTTCAAAGACCACTGCAGCCTCTAATCTACACGTCAAACCCAACTACCAACATAAAGTGTAAAAATGACAAATAAATTCGAAATGCTAGCGACCGGTGGTAGTTAGTGGGGAGTACCACCGCACGTCGGTGGAAAATAGGCGCGGACCTGGCCTGGCCATTAAACCTTGCGCAGTGCCGAAATAAATAATACACCACAACGTCATTATCCTTACTAAAAAATATAAGCATAACAACATATTAAAAAAGAATAATGCAATGACTTGCACAGTCCCATCTATTGGGAATCAACTTATGCTGCTCCGGACTTCCGGTAATCTATTAACGGAACAACGCTAAAGGTATTATTAGCCTCATGACGCGGCAGTAATGGCAGTACCCGTTTCCCGTAACAGGACTAAAGCTCATTCGATCTCCGCCATCATTAATCGCCTTAAAGGCAGCGGCAAATGGAACTGGGTCCTCGCAGGCACGAAGAAAACAAAAGATTTCATTCGGGGACTTTCCAAACCAGGCTAAGGACTTAACTGTGCCGCCGCTTTTTCAACGCAAACGAAAGCATCGCATATACCGCGGAGTAAGCAGGATTTTCTTTATAGATAGCGAAATCAAAGCCGGGGATTTCTTTTTCTTTTAATTAAGTTACTTCGCGAATTCCAGGACTGTGAGCTGACTAAATGGAAGTATTTAGGTAGCTCTAATTAGCTCGCAATTACATTAGGGAAACATTTCAAGTTGCAGTGCAAATTCGGTAACTGTAACTGTAGCTCGGCTATATTTATGGAGTGGCTCGTAACTTAGGACAAGCAAAGTTACTTTCTTATTATTATTATTCTAACAATGAACGATTTTCCAGTTGTGTAATCTCAAAGTAAGTGTTCCGTCGCTGCTTTAAACTGTGTCGCTGGAAGAGTGCGGGAAACTGAACCGCCATGGATTACACATCACAGCGCGCTCCGACCTATGAAAAAAGTAACAGTATACAGGGTGTTTTTTTTAACTGCATTAAATGTTTAAATAAAGGGGGAAAAGTTCTATGAATGCGGTTTTCACTGCGTGTTTATATGGCTTGGCGGACATTAGATAGGAATATAACCATCTCTATTATCAAACTAATTAACCAAAATCCGTTAATTAACTTTTTAATTACTGTAATTAGGATATATGTTTATATTACAAACTTTGAGGCAGTCATATGCCAAGACTGTTTCATTTTGTAGAATTCGCGTAATGTGCCTGTGTTCCAACATATCTGCCCCCGAATTTTCTACTTAATCCGACTTTTTATCCACTTAATTCGGAAATACCTACGACAGTGGCCACTATGGCCGAACTTTGCTACATTAGCCGGATAAAAGTGCAAAATTCGTGGACGAATATCGCGGAACACAAGCTGGTTACGCGAATTCTACAATATGGAAGAGTCTTGGCATATGACCGCCTCAAAGCTCGTAATATAAACGTATATCGTAATTACAGTAATTAAAAAGTTAATTAACGGATTTTAGTTAATTAGTGTGATAATAGTGATGGTTATATTCCCATCTAATGTCCGCCGAGCCATATAAACACGCAGTGAAAACCGCATTCATAAAACTTTCCCCCCTTTATTTAAAAAATTTGTGCCGTTAAAAAAAACACCCTGTATAATTACTTTGGTGAGCACCGGTTGCCCAAAAACGATCGTCCTTACAAGAACGCAAATGTGCTTCTAATTTAAATAATTACAACTCGAACGACTGCACTACTGCCACTGAATTTCAGTAGTATTTTTAATGAAAACTTCTAGAGGTTTCGTAAATTTATATTAGCGAATGGCATCGGGAAGATTTGTCCAAAAATTAGATGTCAAAGGTTTCTTTTTGCTCATCTACAATAACATTTTTTTTAAGATATAAGATGAAAGAAGAGAGGAAACGAAATAAAAGTGATAAAAAACACTTTGATATACACAAGAAATATAAAGATACAGAAAGAGGGCGTGGCTTTCACGCTTATCGCTTCGTGATTGGTTCTCCGAGGTTCTCACCTGCAAATGCCGCAACCTGATTGGCTGTGGAGCGATAATCAGATGCACGCGACTTGCCACGCCCCGCGTTTCTTAAATTTTCGGCGACTATGGAATCTGGATACATACTGCAGCTACTTCGCGGCGTCATTACCGCGCAAATTTAGACATATATCATGATGTGTCACATGCATTTTGGACGACTTCCCTAAAAATAATTACCGTCTGTTTTTGTGTTCTTTTTACCTAGTTCTTATTAATACATATTGAATGTATTAAATCACTCTAACTTTTTCAATAATTCTTTTTACCCAATTCTACAAAGATTGAAAGCAAAAAAAAAAAAGAACAGCATTATGAGGTATGCTGCGCTACGAAGTGACACTGAACAAACACGCAAACTATAAGGTTACAAAAGACGATACGACAGACAGAAAAGAACACGTGCGTTCCACATAAGTGAAAGCACACTTATTTTACGTGTTCGTGTTCTATTCTGTACCTTTAACAGTTTACGAGTTTGTTCGGATTGTAACTTTATTATAACGCAGCGCAGCTTACCCCATAATGTCAAAATAACAAACCTAATTACAAGCATTGTTTAAAAAAAAACAGCTATGGTATATATTGTTTTAACATAAGACCTGAAAGCGAGACTCCGTCCAAACAAAACAACAAAAAATGGCAGCAGCGGTATATTAAGAGCGATCTTTTTAGATCTGTTTACAAGACACTGTAAGTCATTTCGGGTCGTTTTGCAAAGCGAGGACCATATTGTCTATAAATAAACCTCACGTGATCCGGCGTCGTGCGACGCCATGTTGGCGGATCGTGCTGTCTCGCGACGCCACGTATCACGTGCCTGTTTCAGGCGACGTTGCGTTACGAGACACGGAAGGGAAGACTGCTTCACAGTCTGGTCTGATGTTTATCACAGCGTGGTGCCACTAAAAGACATCCGTTGAGCAGTTGTACTGCACTTATTGAACAAGTATCGTTAAAACCCTCGAAGGCAGATCGCGTCTCGCGCCAAATTCACAACATTAAATCGGCACTTTTTTCTTTTTTTATTGCCTGAAAGTTGTTCATTAAGATCTAGTTTTCTACTCTTGTTCAAAACTCAATTAAAGAAAAGAAACTGCCCCAGTGAAAGATCAAACGAGGCGAGGGGGTTTGAAACGCTCTCGGCGTACCCAGAAAACCCGTAACATTCGAAATTGAGAAACCAGTTTTTTTTTTTTGTTTTTTCAAGCAAAAGACTTTACAAGAACCGGCCTCGAAAGTTTAAGAAACCGTCCTTCACCGGCGAGACCATTACCAGAAGTCATTAAGGCAGCGGCCCGTTTAAAGCCCAGTCAGGCTCCTACACTTCATCTTCCAAGCTTTTTCGCCCTCGGAGTCTTCGTTTGTTTTCTTGTTTCTTTTTTATTTTACCTGAAGCTTTGAACCGTTAACGAGAAACATGTGTATACGCTGACATTAACTATATGCGCTACTTTCTTGAGTTGTGTTAGTGGTTGTTATTTTAAATGAGACGCAATTACTTTTCTTCGTTGCGCCTGAAGGGTGCTGCGCTTCTCTGCATGGCAACTTTCGAGGCCCTACGGAAGCATACGTATCTCTTTACTCTTGCTGAGAGCTTAAAGGGGTCATCTGACGACATTTGAGCTTCTGACGTATTTATGATATTACCTCATTAGTGGTTCTGGCCATTCGAACAACAGTTAGTAGCCACGAAATATTCGCGCATCATATTTTAATTCGATCAGGCAAAAACAACTCAACGTCCGGTGGCGACACCGTGCGTTGAAACTGCCAGTCAGACGGCTCTTGCCGACTGACTGGCAGTCGGCAAGAGCGGTCAGAAGTTTCTTTATGCAGGCTAAATAACGCGTATCGCTCCATAAACCATCGTTATTCTTTCAAAACAGCGTTCTTATAAAACAAAAAAGATGAAAAATATTTTAAAAAAAGATACATTTTACATTGTGCACGAATAAGGGAAACAAAACCAGAGCCGTTCATACTGAGAGTTTGACCCTGTTAGGGAGATCGTGACAACCTTGCAACTATCAGCCGCGTTGTCTGACAATCGAAGGATGACGAACTTAGGTGTCCTGCAACAACTTTTTGACTGGTTTTTAATTTGCACCGAACCTAAGCGCACTGAACGTAGCAACTTAATGAAACTTTTCTTTTCGCAAAATTCGCTTTATTTTAAAAGTTATAGGCAAATTAGAATTACAAAAACAAGCAAAAAATAACCGCCTTCATGACGTCGTAGGTCCTGGCTTGAGTGGCCGTGAACTAGGGGAGGGCTAGTGAGCTCATCGAGCGCTCACGGCTGCCGCACTCCGTGTCGACGGCTCGAGAGGGCGCCACTAAACCGTGTGTTGGATAGGCTGTATGAAGCGGGCGGCCAGGGCGGCTCGCATTGCATTTGCTGCGCGATTACAGACTATTTCGGCATAACACTTCATTGGCCACAAACGACAGCAAACACGGGGTAAAGATCAGTACAGAACGGGAGCCACTTCGCGCTGCCATACCGCCAAATGGCCTTTCTACGCTCCGGGACCTTTCTACGCTCGCCGTTCGTCGGCGCGTTATCCCACTAGCCCTTTCTAATATGCGCCGATTTTTCCGCCGCTTGGTGGCAGGTATGTCGACGGGTCATTTCTTGTTTCCGTACTTTATAAACTGCATTTTGTTTCTTTTCTGACCTAAAATACTGAACAAAAACTACTTTCATACATAATTGAAACGGTTCGCGACACTTATATTTTCTATCTCGACTTAAAATAAAGCTTTTAGCGGCTCTGACCAGTAGTAAGGCCCAGGACCCAAGACGTCACATTTGCGCGCTTTCGGCACCGCGGGTCGCCCTCGTCAGTGGAGGAGGTTTCCGCGTCGTCCGGTTAAAATATGACGCACTGATATTTAGTTACTCTCTCCCGTGCCCGCTGGCTTGCCCGAACCCCAAGAGACGTGGAAACCGCAAAAAAGATAGACGCTTAAGTATGATTGCAGGCCCCTTTAAGTCCGGTATTTTGGGGGCTCTGACTCATAGGAAGTCTATGCGATTTCTCGGGAATAAAGAAGACAAAGAAGTAACGCCATTTTGTGTTATCGCGAAATCCGCTGGTTCTAGCGGGCAACAAGCTCCGCCCATTGGCCAAACTCTCCAGTATACACCTTTCCAGGAAACACTCGACCCCAGGGGCAGCAAACCGTTTTCCAGCCCAGTCACTGGGTTTGAGGCTGACTCTCACCGGCGTCCTGCAACCCTAACCGAGTGGAGCTGTGATTTCGATAAACGCAGTCCTCCGTAGGCGCAGTTTCAAACACCTGCTGGCGGATAAATTCTCGTCTTTTCCTGTTGTATATTGTGTTTCATGGTGCACGTATTTTCCGAGGTCATTGAGAAAGCATTGTACCACATTTGAAAGAAGAAAAAAGCAACAGAACGAATGCGACTTGAATGTATGTTCTTAGTTTGTGTGTGTGTTTTTACGATAAGTTTTGACGGCTCGCGCGATTCGCCGCATCACAAACGACAAAGCGCTTAGCTGTCAAAAATAGATTACAACAGAAGAGAGCCGAAAGGCATGCATTTTTCACGCTCACAAATAACGTGTTTACCGATGGACAGGACACGGACATACAATTTAAAGTGTTAACATTCGAACAATATATTGTACGTGCCACACGATGCAGCGTTATCCGAAAAGATTTATTTGAGAAAGATCTCAAATAACACAGTCACAGTCGACGACAGTCACGTCTTGACGATCGGACGGAATCCAAGATGACTTCGTTTTGGGGTACGTTTCTGTGCGAGAGGCCTTTTTCTCACAACAGCACCAAGTCAAAGGATCGAACGCGACTGACCCGTTTCCCACCCCAACCCGGACGACTATTTTGGAGATGATGAGGATTCTACGCGGATTATCTCTGGGAGGCGGGAGAACAATGTTCGCAAAATCGCGTCGAGGTCGTTCGACGTCCTTCACCTCTTCGTTTCCCGTGAATGTGAAGCAGAAAAGCTTGAATGGCAGGCACTTACCAGCCTTATTTCGCACAATGGAAGATAACACAGAAAGGGTACGCAGCACGCATAAAAATTAAGTGGAAACTTTCAAGAGGGGCGAGAAAACGTCGAATGCAAAACCGCAAAAACACAGGTAGAGAACCGCGCTGAGCGAGTCTTCACAGCTCCAGAGAGTGCCAGAAAATTTCTAGCTGATAGAGGGCGCGCGAGTCGCACCAGCCGCATCAGCCTCAGCAACATGGCGGCGGCCTCAGAGCGTTTTTGGAAAGGTGTATAAACGGTTCGGAATAAAACAAAGACAGGTCCGCCTCCCAGCGGTGGGAACCAGCAGGCGCGCATGCGCACCAGCGCTGGTTTTGCATTGAGCTGATTCAACGCTGCCCAGCTAGGCCTTGCGCCTATCGCCCCATCGGGAATCGGCGTGTTGATGCTAGTCTTATTTCAGCGATTTGAATCTTCCGTGCGCAGTTCTCGCCACTCAGTATGGTGCCTCCGTGTTTGTGCGTTGATGCGCACGATCGTCCGTGCGCTCGATTGGGCGAGTCTGTACGTGGACGGCTGTACGCGCTACCTTGAGGAGCTTCAGTGTAGGCCTGACGAGTTGGACGCAATTTCGCGGGGTGCCAGCCAAAGCTCGAAACTCGATGACGAACCAAAGCTAGAGTTCATTAGAACTAATGGACGACCCTCGTGCATGAGCTATGTATGATCATAGTCATATCTCGCCGGCAGCCCGTCCCGCTATGAAACGACAAATGCCAAATGTAGAACCGGTGTGCAATAAAAACAAAGCTGAAAGTCCCGAATGCTCATTCGGAGTGCGCTTCAATTTCGAACGCGTAGATGGCGTAATTTAGAGATCGTCCGCACCCTTCGACCTTACACGTAAATCAACGTGGAAGGCTGCTGCGAAACGGTGCAGCTGCCTGCCCCGAATCGCTGCTTTGATGCCACCGCGCTGGACTCTATGACATCGCTCTACGTCGGCGCGCGTTGGGTTCACCGACGCCGAAGTATAACACAGCCCAGGTCTACCGGTAACGCCGGTCGCGTTCGGGGGACCTGAACTTTCGACAATGAAAAGTGGGCTCTAGCGACGAAGCAGCGATGCGAACACGTCCTCGGCGCGGCCGCCATGCAGCCTAACACGCGGCCAATTGGTCAGCCACTTCGCTCCAACCCTCCAATCGACTGAATTTGTTCCAAATAATGTCACGAAACAAAAAAGGATTGTTTTGCTTTTCTTTTTTTGTAATTTTTATTTGCTTATAATTAGTACCAAAATGATTCGAATTCCCGTGGAAACCATTTTTCCCTTCATGCTCCTACGTTCGAGTGAGGTCCGTTTCCGCGCAAACTATCAAACCACTTCTGAAATCTGCTCAAGGCACCTTTAAAGGTGCCTTGAGCAGGTTTCTGAGAGTGCCTAAATATTGCGATAACTCAGTCTACTGGCTCTAAGCATCCTAGAAATGCCCGAATCATGACGATACGCGGCCGATTTTCATATTAAAAATGCAATCAAAGATCGCAACACACCGAGGTCATCTCCGGCGATGGAAGGAGCATGTTCCGAAACCAGGGCCGCTGTTAGCCAATAGCGAGCGAAGGATCCTCGCGCCTCCGACCGGTGGAACCGCGGAGTGATATCTCGAATGCGCGCGGCTCGTTGCCCGTACAGCCCGGACTACGTTTCAACCCAGCGAGCGCGCGCTCAGAAGCTAACAACCGAACACATCACCCCCCCCCCAAAACAAAACAAAAAACAACTATTTGTTGTTTTTAGACGATCATTGCAGTATTGTGTTCCCTGTCCGCGAAAAACATTATTTGACCACTCTTCTTTGCTCCTATCATCTGCAAAGCACACACATTTTGTAATAACAGCGTTTACAATCTCAAAGAAATGTCGCCTTTCCACTAGTCACATGTCGTCCTGGCTGCCGGAACAATGCTCCTCCCATCGCCGGAGATGACCTCGGAGATGATCTCGGAAAATCGGCCATGCATTTATGATTTATGGATTTCTAGTATGCTCAGAGCCCGCGGAGTGAGTTGTCGCCATATTTAGCGATTTTAAAAACCTCCTCAGGCCATCTTTAAGGAACGCAGGAGTGTACTTTATTAGCGTTCTACAGCCAATGATATTGTGGAGTGGTAAGTAACGTCGAATAACTAATCAAGAAGCAAGAATCGTGGCCATTATAAGCCACGGCCTCGTTAATGAAGTTGTCGGCGACTAAAGCAAGCTTAAGCATGCTGTTCGCTGCAACAACACCGCTGCCTAACAAAGAGCAGCGATGGCGAGTCAAATCGACCGCGGAAATTTCAAATACCATGCTTTAAAACTTCCCCTATTATAGAGAATGACAAGCTATCTACACTCGAACAGCAAGAATGGACAAAAATTTGGTGTTTGTATCAGCCATATTTAGTTCTACTAAATCGGATCAAGCTTGTGAAATTTGAGAATTCAATTCTGTTAAACTGATAATTTAAAATACTCGATGATGTTTTGTTGTTGTTTTTCACGTACAGTTGAAGAATGGAATTAGCTACCCTATAATATTGTCTCAATGCTTTCTAATTGTGAGTTTGTTAAATGAAAGGTATGTATTGATTTATTTCTTATCTTACTATTTTCCCCTTAAGAGTAACGTTTGTTTGGTTACTATACATTTGCGTATATTGGCGCTGTATTTGTGTATGCATTCTTCGTATAAATGTGCACATTTGTATATTTGTGCCTTGGTCACTTTCCTGCATTAATGCCGAATGCAATCCCGGCACTGCAAGTTAAACTAAATCATAAAAATATTATAAATAAAAATAAATACCTTTGCGACAGGCTGCATTTGAAGGTTAGAAAAGTGCCCTGACGCATAAAGTCAGGTCAGTCCAGATCGATCGCCAATCGATCAAAGCAGCAAAAAAACCACAACCCGTATTTACCCTGACTCACCTTTCCACTTCCAGCAATTCACTGTTCACCTCAGGATCGATATCAATCAGTCGAGGTCCGAGCGAGTGATCGAAACTTGTTAATAGATGGCGCTCAACGGTGAGCGAATGACGAGGTCTCAGGCAGGGGTACCCGTTATCGCCTTTGCTGTTTATGTTGTATCTGAGAGGATTGGAGGATAGACTAGAGAAGAGTGGGCTTGGATTCGACCTTTCGTACAGTAAGCTAGGCCAAAAATTCAGCAATCCTTACCGGGATTGATGTATGCAGATGATATCGTACTAATGGCTGACAACAGGATAGATTTACAGGAATTAATGAGCATCTGTGGCAGGAAGGGGAGGAATTAGGTTTAGAATTCAGTAGTGAAAAATCAGCAGTCATGATTTTTAACAATGATGAAGTTGAGAGGCTGAAAATACAGAATATTACAGTGGAGAGAGCTAGTAAATACAAGTATCTAGGAGTATGGATATGTGATGGTGCAGCATATCTCAGTGAGCATGAAAAGTATATAATAGGTAAGGGCAACAGAAATGCAGCTGTAATGAAAAATAGAGCACTTTGGAATTATAACAGGTATGAGGTGGTGAGAGAGATTTGGAAAGGGGTCATGGTGCCTGGTTTAACTTTTGGAAACGCAGTGCTATGCATGAAATCCGAAGTGCATGCAAGACTAGAAATAAAACAGCGCGGAGTAGGTAGGCTGGCTTTGGGGGCACATTGCAAAAACGCCAAACCAGGGAGTGCAAGGAGACATGGGATGGGCGTCATTTGAGGGCAGGGAAGCTGCGAGCAAGATAGAATTTGAGGATCGGTTGAGGCAAATGGATGGGGAGCAATGGGCACGAAAGGTTTTCAGCTTTTTATACATGAGGAGTATAGACACAAAGTGGAGACAGCGCACTAGGAAATTAAGAGGAAAGTTTTTAGGGCTATAGTGGGGTTACGGAAGAGCAGGTCTCCGTTAAGAAGAAAGTTAAGGCCACAGAAAGAGATCGGTGGCTAGAGGGAATGCAGACAAAGAGGGCTCTGGAAAGCTATAGATTAAACAAAACAGTTATTGCCAAAGAAAGCATTTATGATAATTCTAGGGGAAGCTCATTGTTGTTTGAGGCAAGGACAGGTGTTTTATGAACCAGAACATACAGAGCGAAGTACCAGGAAATGGATACAGTGTGCGCTGCTTGTGGAGAGGTGGACGAGACGGTTGAGCACTTGATACTCTACTGTAAAGGGCTTCACCCTATGCCTACCGAAGACAACATAGATTTAATAAAGTCATTGGGTTTTAGAGACAGCGAAGGAAAAGTGGATTACAAGACAGTAGAGATTACCAAGCAAAGATTAAGTGAATGGTGGCAGAAAGCACGAGAAAACTAGGTATTTTCTTATTAACTGATGGCAAGGGGGTTTTATAGCCTCACTTTCTGTTCAGTGCAGAGTGTATATAGTTTTCACATTTAAATATTCTAAGCTTAAATGGTAAGACAAATTGGCTAGGTGGCGTAAGCTACCGCCCGATCCAAAGGGCTCAGCTGTATTCATCCATCCATCCATCCATCCATCCATGACCCACGTCCCTCCATAAGTGAAAGTACTTTCCGGACGACCGGAAGTTATATGTCCGTGCACGAACTCCTTGTATGTCCGTTTGTTTCCTTTGTTGTTATTCTGAGTAACAACTGATAGCCGGGAAGATATGTTGTCCTCCACTACGGTGCAGATCGCTAACCGCCTTACTGAAGAAGAAAAGAAAAAGACATGTGCACGCATACGACCCTTATTGTCTTATCCCTGCGAGCGCCCAGTATGAAGAAAAACTTGAAACTTAAGTAGAAGTTGGGTCAAGGCAATTTACACTTTTAAGCTGGTTCAAAACAAATCTCACATTATTTCATATTCGTATCACACACACAAAATAGAGTAAAATATTGTCGGTGCTGCGCGCCACATCTGCTTAATTAAAAAATTGCTAATTATAAAAAAATTACCAAAATCAGGAAGAAAATAAAAAAGACAACGCCGCTTATTCGTCCTCTGACAGGTAAATATAGTAGAAAACCCATAGTCAAACGTCAAATTGACCAATATGCGTTCTTCACTCAGAAGCGTTGGTTATTATATGCCACTATGGGTTCTTCCATGTGACACATAATAACCAATATTTCCATAGTATGCATCATATGCATGGTTCTACCAAATGGTATCATAAGAAATCCGTCAAATAAATGTATATTTTCTGTTGCTTTTTCTTTTATGGGGCGGGTTTATGCAGTTTAGGAGGATGAACCTAACTAAAAAGTTTGGATGCTATTTTAGGCTGCTAAGGGCTCATCTTTCCTCCATGGGCTGACACACGACAGAAATGTGTCACGCAGAATAGGTCTTTTCTAGAAGAGCACGCCACCTACCAGCTGCTGCGCCAATTATCCCAGTCCGCCATTGTTTCCTCACACTACTCTAGGCATGCATTGGACACGATTGCTGCGTCAGCGCTCGGCGAGGACTCGGGAGCCAATCAGGAGCCTCGTGTCCGAGAAATGGCGACCGCCAATAATGCTTGACAGGTATTTCGTAAAAAAAAATGCATTGTTAATGACATTCGTGTTGAAAAGTTTATTTTATTATTTTTATTTTAGCGATTGTGGCATCACAAACTGACTGCAGCGCAACAGATGTACAAATAAGCGATGCTGCGATTGTGTTGGCCGCCAAACAGCTCACTTCGTCGTTCTTTCAGCATGCGAGAGAAGAAAAAAACAAAAACATTGTCTCTCGCGCTATGCGGAGGCGTACCGTCAATCAAAAAGGGTTTGAAATATTATTTTCGTCCGACATCTCTGAGAACAAGGCATCTGCCGTCTATTTCATGCAGCTGACACTGTGAGGTTGACAAAAGAGTTGAGGTATATACGCACTTCTTTTTAACAATGAGGCGATTGAGTCACCTTCAAATAAACGTGTTAGAAAAACGTAACAGCACCTTTCAAACTCAGGGCCGACTCCCTAGAGCAGGGTCTTAGCATAACGAGAGTGTGAAAGAATGCATGCAAGCCTGGGGCGCGCGAGCGTCTTAAAACGCGGTTTGAGTCCCACTCAGCTCGTGCACTGGCTTTGGCAGTGCTGTCTTTTCCCCAGTCTCAGCTGAGACGCCGTTTCTAGCAAGCCGGTCCAGGTCTCCAAAATAAAGTATAAACTCAAAACACTAAAAGAAAAAGAACACAAACGTTGCCAATATTGTACGCATCTAGAGGCGGTGTCCTGGCTTCAAATGCTATTTTCCGAAGTGCATTCTTGGCAATAGTTCCGACGCTAAAACAAATTAGGGGGGGGGGGGGAGGGGGGGGTCTGCAAGAAATAGGCTTCTTCGATGAAATTCTGTTGTGTTTTGTATTCACGAACATTTTAAGAAACGCATAGCCGTGGCGAGTCCGAAACATCTAATTATCGCGGCGCAGTCAATCCCATTCAACGTTAGCCGATAAAAATGCCGAAGGACGAAAGAGACGAACCTGCCCAGGTTTGACGTTTTCGAACTTTCGACGCGAAATTTCGACATTGCTCGACAACTATACGCACTGGCGAAAGTTGAAAACGAGCTGATGCCGCGCTGGCAAAGGAGGGAAGCAAACACTAAGTAATTAAACAATGTTTTCATATGGCGTAAACATTTGTTTATTTATTTCCTAAATTTTAAATAAACAACTTCTATATACATGTTTGCTTGTTAAAAACAAAAAAAAACATGACATTTTTGTTTAGAAACTGAGCAGCCCTGTTCAAAGGTCGCAAACTTTGCCTCAATTTTCGCCAAAGTTAGGAAGGTTCGGCGAACCAATTGAGCCTCCATCAGGTTTATCAGAAGTTCACGTCTTACCTAATAATAAACCACGCCCTGATTTTTTTTTACTCGAAGGCATTAATTGTTTTATAGAGCGCAGTCGGTGTTGTCTGTGACCGAGAAAAACGAGCGACTAAATCACGGCAGTTAAAATGGCCGCGACGCGTCATAGTTCCAGGGAACGCCACCCCACAGAGAAGCCCCTCCTCTGGCGCTGCAGACCCGCGCGCCGGTAAAGAGAGAGGGTGGCGTGGGACATCGTACGTGGCACCTAACAGGCATCTATATCGTCGGCGGCCGCAACCTCGGCAGTAGCGAAACGTGGCCGTCCACGCCAGCACTCAGCGGCGTTCAATTGGACATCAATGCTTTCGCACTCACAACTCATAAGAAGTGCTTATTTTTAAGCTGTGAAGTACTACAGTAACTAACAGCTTAAGAGGCGCACGGCGTGGCTTATCAACTTCACGCTTTTTGCACCGTCATTCGTTCATGTTTATTTTTATTGAAAGATGGCGCAATTTTAATGGCTACGGAGCGATAACGACACGCTCGAAAGTTGTCACGCCCTAAGTTTCTTCAAGCCGCATTCACACCGCCTATACAGATTACGAAAGACACGTGGTGTTCGCATCACGCACGGTTGCTTGGTACATATGTATGAACATGTTCGCGGACAGTTTGCGTAGTTCCGATGTGCCTGGATCGTCGCGCGAGGAAGAAAGACGCCTGGGACGCTGTCTGCAAACTGTCTTTCTGTACGACGAATTAGCGGCGGGATCAGCGGCTCTCGTGTCGTCGGCGACTACACGGCGGTACTGAGAGGAGTAGAGTGACACGATTTCCCTCCGGGAATTGGGCGGAAAGCCTCTCCGGCAAAGCTTGCATTGCAACGGACCGTAACTCGACCTCCCTCCCCGGGGGGCCACGGTCGGGATTCGCTGCAATGCGAGATTCCCTCGACACGCAACAATCAAACAAACGCCGACGATAAAAAAAAAAAATCGCCGGAACGGCGTTACGTTTTCAGATGATAACTCGAACACGCGTAAATTGACCCCACAGACCGACACATACGGAAGGACAAGGAAGCAGCTGGAACGAAAGATGGAACAATGAACCAAAAAGACAAAGAACAACAACAACAAAGAGAGACCAACGTTAGAAGAGAGAGACCATAGTCTTTTTCACCTCACGATGGACCGTTCTGGACGCTACGTGCCATCCGAGCCAATCCAATGCCGTGCTATTGTCACGTGACCTCCAGGTTCTCGAGGAGCTATAGCGTGGCTTCCACGCGGTGCTCCACCGCTGTTAAAGCTGCTAGCACGAGCGCGTGCGAATGAGACGTGCCCTCGCGGCAGTGTGGAAGCTATGCTAGGCGCTGCGGTCCATCGTATATGGCGAAACGGGAGTATGCATATATAGCGTCCGACCCAGAGGCCAGCACGGCGAGACAGATGACTCAATCCGGTATGACTTCTCCTCGGCGGTGAGAAACAAGAAACCATGCCACGTTCTTTTCGGTTCCCGGCGTAGCAGACGCATTCCACAGGGACGCAAGGGCTTCTGGCGGGCTCGCTCGACGTGATACAGCGGCCTGTCGCTGTCTGGCGGGACTTGCGTTGTCTCGCGAGACTCGGTCCTCCTCGAACAGTGAGGGAACAGGCGCACGTCCCTGTCGTCATACGCCACCGTCCATCATCCCTGACGTAACGAAGCGGCGAAGCCGAGTTCGCTCCATTGAGCGAACGAGCTCCGCTGCGGCGGCACGTCTTTCTGGTATAGAGTCGTGGGATGCGCATTAACGTGCGGCAATGTCACCGGATGAGGTAGAACAGTTAAGCGTGTTTTGTTTTTTGTTCGGTCTGCGTTGCTCGTTATTGCTATTGTTCTTCTAATAAACGATAAAGTGCATCAGGCCGTGCGTGTGCCTCTGTGTGCGTGTATGTGTGTGTTCGGCGATTATGCTCTTGGGGTTCAACTCCCCCTTCAAACTTTCCAATCTGTGACAAGTATTTGTTCAAGAAATACGGAAAGAAGATAAGAGGGAGTGCTCTTATACACTCCAGCGTCGGTGAGACGTAGGTTGCTTCTTGGGAGCTTTATCGTAAGACGAGAGAAGACACTGGCGCCATCTATTGGGTAGTGGTAGAACACTTGAAGTTTCCGTATACTTCCTAATTTGTTCGCGCATCATTCTTTCTTTCTTGGCTTGAAAAACTTTTGACAATGTTATAAATGACCGTTTTTTTTTATAGATAGTACATACATGGTCTCACAAATACTGTAAATAACTTTATTTTCGCGGCGCTCAATATTTCACGAATTCGGCGAAGTGCGGTTTTCAGGAATATTTCGCGGGCTCGAAATTTCGCGAATAAGAGTGGAGTGCTATGCATTTCTTATTATAGAAAGATGTATTCGCGGAGCCTATTTTTCGCGATGTTTTATAAGACTCGAAAATGCGAAAATTGAGTCCTCGCGAAAATCAGTCGTTTACAGTACCTCAAACTCTAGTGAAATGCAGTTCGAAGGCCCCCTCACAGGTGGCGCCAGCGCGCCGGTGTGTTCTCTCGTCGAAAGAGATCACAAAAAGTAGGCCTATAAGCAAACGCAAGTGTGTGAACGGGTCTTTAAGTATAAACCGCCTATAAGCGATTTGGCAAGCGACGAGCAAAGCGACGGCGACCCGCTTCGCTGCTCGCTCGGTCACCCCCGCGCGACGAGGCAAAGCGCATGATAAAGCCGGGAGCAAGTGACCAAGGCGATGAGCGACGTTTTCCACAGAAATCCAAAAACCGAGCGACGCGAAGGCAGCTAGCGACAGTGGGCGCGTTCTGTAGCGCCTCCCTTGCCCCAGAACGGAGGGACTCAAGTCGAAGCTCTTTGGATTTTCTCGCCGGAAATCGTCACCAGTCAGGAAATGACGTCATCTTTCGCTCCTTTGACTCTACGTGCACCGTTTCCGGACCTCCGGTAGCGCCCGGAGCTTCACTCCGGCCCCGGAGTTACGTGCCTCGATTTATGAGCAACGTGACCCCTGCTTTACAGGCCGAGTTTCGACAATGAGGAATGCCAACTAGGAAACGATAATCGCTACGTGGAAAAATGTAAAAAAATCGACAAGGATTTTTTTTCTCTTCAGATAGGTTTAGCAGGACTTGTACGTAACACGTTAAAACAAACGGGTTACTTGCACGTACACTCAAGAAATGCCTTTGCGTCTTCTCCACCCGCAGTAAGCTCGAAGAGCCATCACTGCGATCTACAAAATCAGCTCAGCGAATGATGAGGCGGAACATCCGATTAGACCTAAAGCGGGTCAAAGTTGACACGCTTGCAGCCGAGTACGACCGAGAGAGACCAGACCGCTTTTTAAGCCTTCTGGCTACGCAGCAGCGCATCTGGTCGTATGCCGTTGCAGAGAGGCTTAAAACCGGTCTTGTTCCCCCCGGTCGTACTCTGGCTGCAAGCGTGTGAACGGGCCTTTAGGTTTAAACGGATGTCTCCGCCTCATCATTCGTTGAGCTGATTTCGTGGGATCGCAGAGATTGGCTTCTTCGAGTGCTTTGCGGGTAAGTAGAACGCGCAGGAATTTCTTAGAGTGTAGCCGCCTCTTTTCGGTAACGAAATAACGATCAAGTAATTTTTTTTTTCAAGGAAAGAAACGAGTTCTTTTGGGATATGTTTAGTATGATTAGTACAATAACTAAAAATTAGGATAACAATGAAGTCCCCGCAACTTCGTCAGCTCTACTTTCGACCGCGACAAGTTCCCTCCGTCACTTGGAGTGGTGTTGAGAGAACCAGAGCAGTCCGAACGCGAGCCGAAAACCTCGCTCCAAACGTTTCCAAGCGAACTTAGCAACGCGTGCAATTAACGCCATCGTCTCGAAGTTGCGACACTCTCGAGGATTCAGTTGCAAGAATTCTCGCCGCCGCTATTTACAAAAGTGTCGCCGAGGGGCGGTCCATTTGCGGTCGGACACCCACCGACCGCCTGGGTCGCGTCGGCGAACGACTTCGCAGGAGAAACTCGAGACGATGGAAATCGTCGTTCCGCGATTGCGTAAATACTGCACTCCGCTCTTCCCCCAAGCTGACAGCGCGGTGGAACCTACCCGCGCGTAGAACCAGTCATAACTCCCGTCTATCTACCACGTGATCAAGCCCCCACCATTACCAGCGCGCAGAAATCGAGGTCAGGGGATGAAAGGAAGGCGGCTGATTGGTCCGGCCAGCACGTAGCGTCCACCGCACTGTCGGCTTGAAGCTGAATGGAGGGCATCCCCCCTACCCCGTCCTTTTCACGTCGAGTTTTGTTTGCTCGGAAGTGGGTTTCTTCCTCCGGCGCGTCTGCTGGGTTTCGTAGATGAGATGGCCGCTAAGACGTGAGTTGGGAGTCGAGAGTGTTTCTCGCGAGGAAGTGGGCTTGGTCAATGCCCTAATTAAAAATAAAATAAAAAGATACACCGCAGAGAAGAAAGTTTCAGGACGGCGCGTCTAAGAAAGTTATTTGCGTTTACGCACTGGCAGACGGGTCGAAAATATGTTTCGAGGCCGTTTTTCTCTATTTTTTTTTCTTTTAGGAACGTGGCAGTGGCTAGCAGTGAATGGGTTTTATGAGTTTATTTTGAAGGTTGAGTATAAACGAAGGCTATTTTGAAACGTAATTCTTTTTATATTAACGTATTTAAAACTTGCCTAATCTGTGACGTCAATCTCCAGAAGGTTATTTTAGTGAGCGAATTGATGCGTCACTAGATGAAACGTCATTAAAGGGACACACGAGCGCTTTTTTGTAGAAGCTTGTTTTTAATGGTATAGCTTTTGTTTGGGCCTTGAGACAATTAAAAAGGCAAGATGTCCTAGAAAACTCAAAGTAATAGGAATACACGGACACTATTTTGCCTTGAGGGGTCCATCCTGCGTTGCCTACCATTTCCATAAAATTTGACCAATTAAACTTGTTAATTGCGTGCAGGTTCCGAACGTTACAATTATTTCTCTTTTTAGGTGCCTAGTCCATTATATCTTGACAAAAAACACTTTCAGCCCCTGCGCTCTGGTGAAGAAGGGAGACGAGCGAAGCTGTACTATGCTGGGAATGAAGTAATGGCCGGCCGCAAGTCGGAACGCTGCAGAGTGGAAAGACTGGAAAGGTTGCCACCATCTATGAGCGACGGCGGCAACTGGGAAACCGGCAAGCCGGTTGTGTGGCTGCCGCCGTCGCTCCCAGATGGCGGTAGCTGTCCAGAGTCTCTGTGTCGACATTTGGTTGCTGGCGGACACGATACTCGGGAAACTAGCCCTTAAAGACCCCTAAAAATAAGAATAAAAATTAAACAGTTTGGTTGGGACACGCGTGTCAAGAAACAAATTTTACGCGAAAAACAAAATTTAGAGCAACATAGACGACTTGAGATTTATCTGAAATTCTGCGCGCTAAGTCCATGACGTCACGGGTCATTCCGGAATGACCATCTCGGTCGTGAGGGCGAAGTCGATCCACCTCTCCTCCACGCGCCCAAAATGCAGGGAGACAAGACAAGTGGAATAGAGGTGACTGCCGACTAAATCGCGTCTCGCAACATCAACATTGCTCTAAACAATTTTTTTTTCATAAAATTTATTTTTCGACACGCGTGTCCCAATCCAGAATGTTTAGAAAAAACTTTTTCTGCTTCTTTTCAGGGTTTTTTCAGCAGCTCCGCCGTAAAACATCAAAATCGTTGGGTGTAGGAGACGTAAAACAGCAATTATTGTTTAAAAACGCCGTCCGACGGCGCCCCCTGGTGTGTGCTCTAAGGAGCAAAAAAGAAGCGTGTCAAGAGCATTAATTAGAGTTTGACACTAAGTACCCCCGGTGTTCCGATAGTTTCGTTTCTGGGGCCTTGAGACTTGGAATGAAAGAACGACACTTCCAGAAGTTGTCCCTTTAAAATATACAAAAATACTAAAGATTCGCCTCCAAACTATTGTATGTTGCATGTTAAGAAAACCAAGACAAGCTCCCCTAACAAAGCCCTCCGCCCTTTTCATTTCGGCACAGCGAACACTGGAGAGGACGGATCCAGCAATAATGGCGAGCAGATCGAGCTTCGTAGAGAGCTTGTCCTGCTTTTCTTTACATGCAACATACTATACCATCTTGCACGATTGCCAAGTGTTCGACATCGTCTGCGGCACATCGGGAACTATTTATGCACACGAGAGACGACGAAACCCTAGAGTTCGTCACGCATTATTGCGAGCCCCTCCGACTGACGGCTTTCCAGCATTTCAAGACTTTCGTATCTTAGGAAATTCAAAGCGCTACATATTAGTATGATGTTTTCCTATAGACCGTCTTTCTGGTTCCACCTACGCTACGCTCTTCGCAATAAAGAAGCACTCATATTCTCTTAGGCAACAGAGGAAGAAAAAAAAAGTAACATATCTTATGTACTTTTTTTGTCTCTGTCTCTCTCCCCCCCCCCTTCCGGGACGCATATATTTTAATTAATTTGTATTACTTTCACGTTCTGCGCGACATTAATTTTATCATATATATTTATACGTTTCCGTGTGTTAATGTTTTTTTTTTCAATTCCTCACTGTACATATTTGTTCTTTCTTTCTCCCCTTCCCCAGCACAAAGTAGCAAGCCAGCTTCATTCAACTTGGTTAAGCTCTTAGTCTTTCTAATAAACTCATTTCTTCTCTTTCTTTTGTAATAGAGGCTTGGAAGACTTTTGCAGAAGCATAATCCAAGCGAGTTCAAAGAGTGGTTTTACCCTGCTTAGCGCTTTTACGTGCATGTAAGTATGTTTATGATATGTCCTATACTAAGGTTGATCGCAGCAAAGGCTGAAGGCGCAGGAAAACGGTGGCTTCGGTACGAGTTCCCCCTTACAAGTGTTTGCGCGTAGGTGTGCTCTAAAGCAAGAAATTCGCGCGTATAACCTTCACTGAGGTTCACGTTAACGGAAAAGCAGACCCGTAAAAGCGTTTAAATTCTTTGTTTATATACTTTTATACTTGTTTGTATACTTTTTACGGCAGAGGAAGTGATAGAAAATAATAATATCCTCAAGAACATAGATGCAATATACCTGCAAATATTTTTTCTCTCTTCTGCTGTAAACACACACATGAAATTCCGGACCCTAAATATTAGTTGACGTAGAATTTAAATCATAACTTTCTTTCTTAATGCAAGATCGCGTACATATACAAAGTGAGAGATTTTATTCGGAATATGTTTCGTTCTAGGTCAAGCATTTTCGACAAATTGTAGGTTCTATACCGCTTCCCTTGTACCCTATTTTTCTTCTGCTATAATTAACGGCGGATACAATAAACGGCAGAATAAATCCGATACTGCGTCGCACTGAAATGAATCCGCCAACGTACAGAGTGTGTGTTGATCAACTACATATTCATCACTTTTATTGAATGAAGACGCGACTTTCATAATTCACAGAAATAAGGGAGAAGATGCAAGCAAGCTTGTGAACTTTCAACATCTTGCCTCGACGTTACATCCAGAAGTTTACACTTCGTGTGTTGCAAGACGGGAAGATAAGCGAATATGCAGGTAACGTCTTTAAGGAGGCTAATTTTTGTGCTGCTTTTATAGCTACAGCCTTCATGATCAATTTTAGAATGACTGAATTATTTTGTTTGGGTTCTGGATGGCGTTATGAGGTCCAACAAAATTATTTTAATTAGAACTCGACGAGTTAGACATAAAATCCTTTCCAAAGGGGAGAAAAAACTAAGCGAAAGAAATGTAAATATTATAATTGAAACGAGACTCGTAATTTTAATTTCCATCAAAATATGGTCATAATTTAAAAAAAAAAAGGCCACGCATTAAAACGTTTTTACACCGAAAACGCCGTTAACCGGAATGTCCTGCACAGAAAGGTCCGTCACCGAAACGTCCGTTCACTGATATGTCCGTGCAGAAATGTTTGTGCACCGAAATATCCGTGCACCGAACTGTCCGTGCACCGGAACGTCCTACATCGAAAATCGATACACCGAAAGTCCGAACCCAAACGCCCTATACGGAGCAGCGTCCCCAGTCCAAAAAAAAAAAGAAGGAACTAAAAAAACACAGGGAGTGGATGATGAAGGAGGAGGTGAAGCAGAGAGAGAAAAAGCAGGCAAAAGTAAGAAGGGGTCCATGCGTACATACGTCGGTTTTGAAATAAAGCAGTAAATCAACATCATAAGACCGTTAACGGTATACGGGATTCTCAGCTTTTTGTATACGACGTTGCAGTCATAAGGGTTCTCTTCGTGCTTTCTTTTCTAACGATGTGTCCGGTAAAACATGCCTTCTTTTTTTTTTTTTAGGAACACCACAAAAGACATGAACACTCACGTGTTACAAACATATTAAAGAGTTTTAGAATTTCGTATAGAAAAAACGCAAGAGCTGTGCGTTTTCGTTAACGTCCGCTGCTCCATGCTGCGTAAGCGCGTCGTCGCCATACGCTAATCCAAGGCCGAAATTATAAAAGGAAATAAAAGAACAACACACTTCAGTGGAAGGTGTACTGCAACAGACGCATTTTTGAACAGTTATCTTATATCATTTCATCGGTATGGATTATTAAAATGCAGACACTTAGACTAACGTAGCATATCAAGGATCACGCGTCCGAAATTGCAATGGCCTCTTCTTTTGTAGAAGGGTCTGAGAGCGTAGCAGTCAAACGTCAATCAAGTCACTTCCTCTATACAAATGTTTACTTACATAAGAGAACGGATAGCTGGGGAGCGGCACGGTGCACATCGCAGCAGTCACGTGTCTTCTCCATGGTGCCGCCACCTGGTGGTGATCCGCCGAAACCGCGTCTAGGCCAATCCAGTCACAGTTCCCGTTGGCAAACATGGTCGCGCCCGGTTCACTGAGCTCGGACGCTTTGGGAACTTTCTTGCCCGCACTCACAACGACGGAGTTCAATGTACACGCCGGGACATGTCAAGAAGCACCTAAACATCATAGATAACAGATACAGAGAACAGCTATGCTTAATTGCAACGGAATGTGAGAATGTTCACACGTCGAAGAGGACATATTGACTTTAAACAAATATATAAAACTTTCCGAAGATTAAAACAGTTGTCTGATTCAATCGAACGAGAAGCCTTTAGATTAATGTAATCTAGAAACGAATGGTAAAGGATATTGCAAGGAGTACCGCGAGCTCAAGAACAAGTTGGAATTGCTGCAACGGTGCCACACTGGAGTTAACTACCAGCAGACGATGTCCGAAAAATGAAATTCAAGTATGTCGGCCGCAAGTACGTGACGAGAGTTGAGTCTTACCGTAACGAACTTAGGAGGCAGAAGATACTTGTAAGAACGACGACGGCCCCGGTTTCCCGTGACAATCAACGAAATTGCCACAAGCTGAACCTACCCGAATCCACGGGAATCGAGAGCAGCTACACAAGAGATGGCTGTGCAGCGTCCGAAATCTTGCGACGACGACGACGACCCCAATCTTCGACAGTCCGAAATCTTGCCGGAGCCGCCCGCGTTCACTCCCAAATCCCATATCCGGGAAACCAGACCCTGCCGATCGACGCTGCAGTGACCCACCTCCAGACGCACCAGCTCCACGGAGGGTCACCCACGGACGGCAGAGGCCGCACCAGTCCAAACAGTCCAGCAACCGAAATCACAAGAGCGAGCGGATTTCGAACCCGCATTTGGGCATATCCTCAGAAAGAAGGTTCCGCGAGCGCGACCTTGCCCAAAGTCTGCACGCAGTCGGGTGTTACGGCGAAGCGGTAAAGAGAGCTACTACTACGCTCCGAGCATAGCGGTACTGCACGAATGCCCGCGCGTCGGGAACCTCGTAGCACAGCTCGGAGCAAAAGACAAAGAGAATAAGAAAGGCGCTGCGGTAGCTCTTCGACTGATGATGATGATGATGCCTAAAATGGCGAGTGTGGCGGAGGAGTAGGCATGGACGCATACGCGCGCGCGGAGAGACGAACTTCTACGGGAAGGAATCGGTACAAAGGCAACGCGTATAAGGTCGTGGGAGTGTGTGGGGAGTGGGAGAGGAGGGCTTTGAGAGGGGAATGAACTAGGTTGCACAAGGCAGTGAGCAGCGCAAAACGTGCGCGGGCCCCGTAGATGGATGGAGGCAATCGCCATCAGCGCGTGAAGCAGCGCCATTTTGGGGAACAAATAGACAAAAGGAAAGCGTCCGCGCCGCACAAAGGGACGGAATGTTCTTCGTCGTGGTCAGTGTGGAGAAACGAAACAAAGTTAAAAGGTGCGCAGACAGGCCGTGCCCTTATGGCTACTAGGCAATACTAGGTTAAAGAACGGCGGGAGGTGTTGACGATATCTCCGTATCGCAACCCATAGAGGCAGGCGAGCTGCGGCGAAAACAAAGCACGTGCTATACGATAGAGAGCGGGTCGTCGACATCGTTTGGCGAAAGTGAAATGTCGGGCATCTTGGCAAACAATATCCGCCATTCGACGTGAGCCTTTTTTTATCTCTTTGTTTTCTGGGGCATGATGACGATGGCTTGCTGAACTCGCGCAGCTGTTTTTGGAATAGTAAGACGGTTCTGGCCGGTCTTCTTGGGAAGATGTACTGCTAAGGATAAAAACCTCGCTGGCTCAGGAAGACGGAAGAAATTCGCCAACTTTCCAACAAAGTTCTGGTCATCGAACTCGGCCAAGGTCAATTAACTTCGCATAACGCGAAACGAAGGACATCCGCATACAGTTCTCAGCGCGAACATTAACTTTGCGTTTCCTTCAGCGTTTCATCTTCCCTTTTTCTCCTTAGAAAAAAAAGACAAAAAATGTCGCTATCAGCGGCGTCACCGCTTCACAGGACCCTAAACATCACGCGCCGGTACGAGGAGCCTCACCGCGCGGTATGGTCCAAGTGAGGTTTCCCACGAACAGAATAGAAGCTCAGGCAAACGTAAACTCTACGCCAAACGAAAAACAAAACAAAAAACAAAAAAAAACACCACCACCATAATACGAGAGAAAGAAGCCATTTCCCACGTCGACGTGTCCGGGTTGTTAGTCAAGCTGGGAGGGATCCTTTTTCACGACAACTTCCTTTATCGCGCTCAGACAGAAGCGAGGCTCGGACTAGGAGGATAAATTGCTTTAGTTCGGCAGGCCTAGCGTTTAGCTCATTTACTCGATCACATGGTGGAAGGTGTGCCTAAGAGCTCTGTTCTCCGGCGATCTAGAAAGTGGTCACGATATTCCTCCGTGGCCTGCAAGTTGGTCTGCTCCTAGCGTACCTCGCGCGTTTGTTTACTTGCCAATTGACAAATGCCGAATTCCCCAGGGGAACGCCCAAAAGAACCAAGAAGCGCGAGATCTGTTCGAAGTTTTCGAGTATTCTTGTAAACCAACTTGTCTCCTCCAAGACGTTAAATCGTACGGCCGAAAGTCCTCGCCAAATCTGCAACTTTGTTGTCCGTGTAGCACTTATGCTTTTTAGCGCTGGTGACACCAGTAAGCTTTGACAGGCTCGCAAAGACGGAGCGACCGGAAGTCCCTTGGGACGCAAGCAGCGGTTCATGTTTGTAAAGAGTAGAAGGGTCCATTTATCCATAGAGTACACGATATGAGGTATTTCAAGACTGGCGGTTGTCATATCCCTGCTCGTGTGAGCAAGCACCTGCTATTGCAAGCTTCCCAAAACTACCTTCACGCACGTGCTTCACGTGCTTTCACGCATGGGCACCAGTCGGGACGCCATGCTTGCAAACGTGTATAAGGGTGGACTGTAATTCCCTGTTGCTCTTCAAAGGGTTAGGTGTCTGTCTAAGGGCCTCGTGCATGAAGTATTCCCATGGTTGGGTTTCATAGTTTGTCCCGCGCAAAGATATTCTATTACAGTTTTATTAAATATTGTATCGCGCGTCGATATAAAGATAAGATATAAATATGGTTTCATCATGTTTCATCGCTTTACAGATATCAATCCAGAAAAGCGAACCTTACTGCTCTAGCTGGAATAAAAATTACTCCCAATCACAAGACATCTCAATCGACAAAAATATCCACTTTCAACGTCTCCTCGCCTTAGCCCTCTGAGAACAAATATGGCAGTTATCAAATGGGTCTTCGTTTTTCCTTTCTCTTATCACAAGAGCCCCATCACGACCTGCGGATGATTCAAGGTTCGTTCTGTGCGGCTTCACAAAGGGGCCGTCGCGGCTCCTAGAAGCCTTATTGTTCCCCGACTCTCGGAGAACGTGATTCTCATCTCGAGAGAAATGCAATGGCGACTTGTTAGAAACAACCAAGAGCAAAGAGATAGGGACCTAAGAAGAGTCCCCAGCGTGATTATAGCTCTCCGATATCAACTGCCTCGGCAATTGATCCCTCTCGACCGAACTAATAAGCGAGATGCCTGCCTTTATGTTAATTTGAAGCCTTTGTTGTTGACACGCATGACGGGGTGTATAACCTTGAGACGACGGGTATTTAATCCGTCTGCATTCGCGACAGCGCGCCAAGATAAAGGCAGATATAGGTTCACGAGGCAAGGACAGATACGTTAACCTGGGCGTATAGGTTCTGGCTGAAGATTTCTTTTTTTATCGGATAAGCGGGTGGGCAGAAGTAATGTCGCTGCAGAGATGATATCAGCGCCTTTGTGTTGATGCATAATCGCGAACGTTCTAAAGGCCGTGAACAAAGAAACATTAATTCTGGAGATATGGGAACTACGTATCTAGAGCATTCCAATCATCACAATGATGTGGCGAGGGTCAATGGCATCGAGGATCTTAGCGAACTTAAAAATTATTTCAGCATTGAAGGGTCAAGTGTCATATAAAACCAAATTAGTTGTTTTTTTATATAATTAACAACGCAGCGATCGCGCATTACTAGACGTCAAAAGCTCCGCCCCTTGGCTATTCACGAAACCTCGAGTTTTAAAACTAATTTTCGGAACTGCTTTTACAGCTATCTTTCAGAACCAGTAAGAATTATCTAGGCGCGGTCGAGTTTACGTAAATAAATATAAAAATACATAAATTAGCTCTGAAATATGTGATGGTCGCTGTGTGCGCTTGCCCAACAGGCTTGACGCCGATATTGATGTGCCGATTGAGGACGATTCTGGAGTAAACAATCATAATCTATAGGTTGAGCGCTCTTCTATCTTCGGGAATTGACCTTGAGTGTCACAGTAAAAACTTTCAGCCATTCCAGTCTGGCGAAGAAGGAAGATCAGCGGGGCTGTACAATGGAAAGTAACGGCCGGCCGCAAGTCGGCAAGCCCACTGATCTCAGTGGGGAAGCCAGAGTGGAAAGGCTGCCGCCATCTACGAGCGACGGCGGCAACCAGATACGTAGCTTGCCGCCGTCGCTCATAGATGGCGGTAGGTGTCCAGAGTTCGGTGTCTTCATTTCTTTGCGGCTCCGTTGTAAAAAGCGTGGGCATGCGATTTTGGTTGTTTATTGTTCCCTTTGTGTCGTCTAACGATTCTCTCCCACTAACAGAGCAGCAGAAGGTGCCACACCGAGACTATACGAGTGTTTTTTTGTTTGTTTTTTTAAGCTGCACTAGATTTTTAAGTTAAGGGGGAAGTTATGAACGTGGTTTTCACTCTTTGCTTATATGGCTCGGCGGACATATAGATGGCAAAATAACCATCACTATTCTCAGGCTAATGAACTAAAACTTGGTAATTAGATTTTAATTACTGTAACTATGATGTATTTTTCAATTGCAAACTTTGAGGCGGTCTTACACTTCACAGCGCACAAAAACAGACACACCTCAAAAGTTTACTTACACAAAGAAAGAACACTCATTTTGCGCTAACTCTCAACTTTGCATTGCATTGTGCTTCATCTCAATCGTCTTTTACTCCTATACATAAAGAACTAATTCAAGCCACGGCTGATACATTTAAATAACGTTTCCTAAATAGTTTAACTCTTTTTTTTTTATAAAGCTATAGAGCGGGTGCTCAGTTCATGCTAACACATAAGCTATTTATCGTGACATGTTCGCGGTTTCTATGATTTGTCGTGTAAGTTTGTTATTGCTCCTGCCCAGTACGGTGCAGTTGGCCAGAAGTCCAGAGCACCCGCAATCTCGGCAATGGATGCCTAAAATAGAAGGCCCCTTTAGCCTCTTACATAAGCTGGAAAGTTTCTGCGGAGCGGGAAAGACGACGTCTATATTGACTCGATCGGCTGTTTTCTTGAGCTTGTGGGAAAAGTTGTGAAGATGGCACTATAACAGGCCTTGTGGTGCGATCTCTTGGACTGCATGCATGTTATGGCTCCTTCACGCTTCACTTCGCTGAGTAGGCATTCAGCAACTGCTGTTAATAAAGACGAAGGGTACCCCGCTCACACCAACCGAGATTTGCATTTCGAAGCTCTTATGTATTGTGTGCTCGCATAATTTCTTAAAGGGATGCTGAGCCGAAAAACTGAATCTAAATTTTTTGTCGTTTTGATATTTACAGCACACGAATGGCTCTTAAAGGGACACTCAAGTGGTTTTTGAGTTCGTGTTTTGATGATGAGAGCTGAATTTAGACGCCCCAAGTATCCCTAAAAACCAAATAGTATAGTCATACGGTGATTATTTCTTTAATAAAATGTAATTGAAGGCCGCCAAACCTCGGATCCATCCGAAAACGAAACCACTCTCATTGGTCCTCGCACGCTTATCAAAAGTATCTCGGGCCAATGGCGTTGGACGACGTTCCGTCGCGCAGTGATCCGGAGGTAGCCGCATCGGCCGAACCTCTTTGTCATTCGAGCTTCGACCATGGCGGCGTTCTCTACGCTCGAGGACCTGATGCCGTTGGAGGTTGAAATTCTTCGGCGGACAGCCGACCTGGGGATGATTTCCTATGACGCCACTCCGACGTGCGATGTGGACGACAGCAGCGCTTCGGAGTCCTGTTCGGGTTCCGAGGACGATGAAACGCAGACCTTTTCGGGCGTTCTTCGATTTGCGGTTGGGGCAGGTCGTAACCAAACCAACGTTTGACATCGCAGCGTTACCTCTGTTACGTGATGTCAAACGATGTCGCCACGTTGACTTTCGCCTCGGGAGGACGGGGGGAAGGCTGGTTCAGACATGTGCAACGAGCGCGTACCTACGACTGCGTCCGTTGCAACCGGAGCGACCGGAACGACAGCTCTGCGCCGCGCGTACACACCTGCAATTACTACAAGCACAGCGGCCCCTCTAAAAAGAGGACGCACTGCTACTCAATGCCGTAACAGAATAGAGACAGACAGTTTTCTATAGCCTAAAGCTTTATTATTGATTTTTCTTGATAGGCTTGCAGGGTACAGTGGATGAAAAAAAGAAAATAAAAAGATGCCGTACGCCGTCTTGGACGATCACGACTCTATTGGCGACGTGAGCGATCGAAAGCGTCGCTGTGGTCGGCCAGCCACGATTGGCCGAATGATTACAATGACGTCAGCAAAGGATTTCTCATCGACGGAAATAAGAGGAATGTAAGAACTTCAATTTTGACGGTGTTGGCAGTGTTACGTTGAGAACGCTATGATTTCAGGCTTCCACAATGCACATTACAAACACCATCGAACTTGTTGTTCACAAGGTAATGACGTCACGAAAGGTAACCGAACGAGGGCGCCACCGAAACATCTCGCCGCTAATACACGACATTGCAATAGTACAAATATCGCCACACGCATTTTCTACGATTATAAAAGACAATGTAATCTTAGCATGATTTCGTGATCAGATAGACGTTGCAATCGTTCAGGATAGCTAACACTAATAACTTTTCTCCGGTGATGAAAACGCGTGAAACTTCGCGTCCTTTATACGGTACGCGCCAGTAATACCTTGAACTTGAGCACACGCATGAAATGCGCCAAATAAGAAATCCGGGCGATGTTCGAGGACACAAATGCTTAGAAAGCACCACTGTAGTCGAAGTAAACAAACACGACGGCACGGGCGTTTCTGATGTCTTGAGAGTGCCGCCACGGCATCGCCGCACGAGTAGGTGGGTCTTCCCTTCTAGTACGTGCTGGGTTATCATAACGACACACGACGAAAATTCACAGTCAAGGATAGCGCTTTTACGCGGAACGATGAGCTTTCACCACGCCGTCCACGTCGATGATCAACACCGACGCCATGTGCGCGCAGATACGTGCGCTTCCGCGCATCCCGGGGGAACGGGAAATTCACCCCCGCGGAGGAAGGCAAGGAGAAAACGTAGTCCCTTGTTTGTGAAACGATAATTGCAGTATCGCGTATTCTAAACTAGAACTATTTTACGTCTTGTGAAATTATCATGCACAACATATTTAAATAAACTGAAAATTGTTTTTTTAGCGAAACTTTACAAAGGCCGCCAAAATTTTCAAACATACGATAATTTCATTGGTCGTCGCAAGTACAGAAAAGAGTCCGCACGTATTTTATTCCTGCGTGATTAATAGGCGGTTCTGCCTTCTAAAACTGAAGATACTCATTCACTGACACTTCCTTAACGCCATCGCACCAAAAAGTAGCTTCCCCAAAAACCGCTTGAGTCCCCCTTTAAATAACGGTACTTGAAACAATAAATTAGTCTAAAATGTATGATTTATGGAAATAAATATGATAAGGTGCACCTGGTGCAGTTCTTTGAAAGCTCGTTTCGTGACGACAACAAACCTGTAGTACGGAGAACGCGGCTATGGTGAGCCACCAAAGTTGGCTCCGACCTACCTCGTTGGCTCCGGCGTGCGTTCACGCCGCGTGGTGGCGCGACGAAACGGAAATGCGACGTGCGAACCCCGTTCCGAAACGATGAGATATATTTTTAAAAGAAATGCAATTTTATCTGATAAATTTGTCGAACAGTGTTCATCATGTCGTTTTTGACACGACACCTATGCGGCGCCGAACGGCCTAGCGAGCGTGGCGAGCAAGCGGCATTTTGGCGGCATCAAACAAACATCAGCGCCGTCGAAGTCTCAGTCCGTGGTCGCCGTGGTCGAAGTGTATCCAGTGTAACCACGTGTAGCGGCGGCGCGCTTTTTAGCTCTGCTTCAGACCAAGGCACCGAAGCGACCGAGGGACCGAGGTCTGAAGCTCGACACCTCTTCGGTTCTTCCGACCAGCGCCGATCGTTCCGGCGTCCTCAGTCTGTTGAAGCGGGTGGCGAAAGCGACGATGCAGCAGGAACAGCAGTCATCTGACGCCGCCTAGCTACGACGCAGGTGCAGAAGTGGACTGGGGGTGGCCGGGTGGCTGGCAGGTAGTGCGCAGCTAACTTGGCTGGATTAGTTGGCAAACTTCCAACGCGACGGGCATCCGTCTACTATTATTCAAAGCGCAACTTTCTTCCACGCTGTGGCGCGTCGGCAGCTCGACTTGTTGACGTCAGTTCCGTTGCGGTTTGTTGTCGTCAGTTCCGTTGCGAGTAATCCCAGAGGGCTTCGCGCGCGTCGGAGGCTTCTGGCGCTTCTGGCTCAATCGGCGGTCGTCATTCCAAGAAATATAATAATCCGATCTCCATCCCTTTACATGAATAGCATTTTTAGGTGTAGTGCGGTCCCGGGAAGCTTGTCCGGGGCTTATTTCGGCCACTTCAGATATCGGTTCAGCTAAGGGAGTTTATTAGACAGAGTTTTGTAATGCCTTTTTAACAAGCTTTGAGTGTGCTGAGCTATAGTTAAGGAGTGGAAGTCTTTGCCCTAGGTTCGTAGGACTAGCAGATGTGATGGCTTGTCATGAACAGTCGAAGGTCTAAGAATCTTATGGATCTCTCAACCGGGAGTTCGTGAGTAAGTTTCAAAAGATCCAGGCAGTTTTTGAAAGTGGAAATAACACTGGCCACCAAGGTGGTGAAGGTGTTATCATCAATGTCAAGGAATACCAAGTAATCATCAACGTAGCGAAGCACACACACTATTTTTGAGTGGCCCAGGTTTTGCTGCAATATACTGTTTTGGAAGGCAAGAAAAAGGTTTCTGAGGACAGGAGCAATACAAGACCCCTTGCATACTCCTGTTTTTTGCAAGTATGTTATGACGTCCCAGGTGGCAAAGGTAGATTTCAAGTAGGCGGTTATTAAGTCCAGAAAACCCCTGATAGACAGACCAGAAGCGTTTTATAATAATAATAAGAATATACTTTATTTTCTGGTAGTGTCCAAAAACGGCCACGAAGGCCTACTTATTGGTACACTATAAACAAAATAACCATCACATTAAAGATGCATCTGTCTGTTGAGGCACAGGTTAAGGCACAGGTTAATCAATACTAACCACAAAATTAACAAACACAATACACACATATATCAAGACGCTACAGATAACACAAAGCGCTAATATCAAAAGAAAACACAATGCTAGAAACGCAAACAAAATTTCACACTCCTTAAATGCTTCACCATTTTTAAAAACGTATCTGCGTAGATGTCAAGATCACGAAAAGAAAGCTCGTTATAAAGGTGCTGGATCCTAGACATTGGCGAGGCATGGTATGGTGTATTTAGGTAAAATTGCAAAAGAAATCTACGAGTACGGAAAGGTACATGAAAGTTCACAGATGATAAGAGTGAAATGCTATTAATTCTACCACAGATGACTTTATGCAAAAACGACAAATCACGAATGGTACGCCGTTTACTTAGCTCCCGCAAGTTAAGATCTTTAAGTAGTGATTCGTAGCTATAATAACAACGACGATTAAAGTATTTATCGTATGCAATTCGAACCAGAAGCTCCTGAACTCTTTCAATTTCGTTGCAGTGATTCACAGAAAAGGAGTTCCACACTACGGAACTGAATTCAAGTCTTGGTCTTGCTTTTGAAAGGAGATGACACCAAAGTTATCAATGCTGTCTTCTATGCACCTGAGAAGACGATCGTGAGGTAGAGCACACTAAAGAACTTTTACATCGATGGAAATGGCATTGAATTTTGTGTCCTTGAGGTCATGGAGAAAATGTAAGACCTCATCTGAGCTCCTAATCAAGTAGGGATCATTAGTGTGGAGTAGGTTTATCTAGTTTGTCTTGGATGAATTCGGCGAGCGACTTTTGCCAAGTGCCTCGTTCAGACACAATGACCCTGAGAGTGCAGTCTGTCTTGTGGGTTTTCGTACTGCAGAATATCTCAAGGCTGGAAAGTTTGCTCCGGTCAATGGAGGAACAAAGCTGCTTTAAGTCAAGCGAACTACATAATTTTTTTTTTGGCTGAGCTTTGTATTTTAATGAGGGATATATCGTGGTGGCATTGAAAAACAGATTCGAGGGCTGTTAATGCCTTAGTACCGAAGAAGTCTTTGTGCATGATCACAAAACCGCCTTCCTTGTCGGCCGGCAGAAGAGATAAACTACGCTCCTGTAAGTAGGTCCCAACCCTCCTAATGGGTAGCGGTCTGACCGGGGGTTTGTAACGAGAAGATATGTCAACTCCTTCTGATATGCAACGTCGGTGATGCAAATTCTTAAAAATAGAACAGGTTTGGCATGCGACCGCCTCTAAGTTTGTAATATAAACATATATCCTAATTACATTATTTCAGAATTTTTGGTAATTAGTCCGATAATAGTGATGGCAGGTACGTATCCAGGGGGGGGGGGGCATGGGCAACCCCCCCCCGCAATATTCCATTTTGCTGGGGCCTCCTCTCCCCTCCCCCTCCTACAGCATTTTGTCATTGGCGGCCCCCCCCCCCCCCCGAAACAAAAACATGGCTACGTGCCTGAGTGATGGTCATATTCCCATCTATGATGTCCGCCAAGCCATATAAACATGCAGGGGAAACCGCATTCGAATAAGTTTTCCCCTTTTAATTAAAAATTTGGTACAGCTAAAAAAGTAACAAAAAAAAAACAGCCGGTATTCCTATAAAAAATACTGTTTTCAAATCTGCTTTTACTGCGCGGTCTAGCACGCAAGACCTGCAGCTTCCAGGGATATTGCTGTGCTCCAAGTTAAAGTAAAAGAAAACCAAGTTCCGTTCCGCTCCATAGCACTCCTGGTGGTCGAATGTCGCGGCCTTCTCACCCAGACAAAAACCGCCTATATGAAAAGAAGAAAAAACAAAATACTCCGTTTGACTTTAAGTGCGAGCGAGCCTGAAGCTACGAGCGCGAGCATGTGGCCCTGAACATAGCCTCCTATATACTGACAAAGCCTGGCAGATCGCCACGAGAAGCGGCCGCCGAAATGGAAAAAATGGAGCGGCAGACAACGGATGAGAGGAGAGCCACGTGACTGGCGCCCCTCTGCGGCAAGACGCCGAAACACACTTCTCCCGAGCGAACAACTGTGTTTCAGGTCCTCGCCGCTGCAAAATCTGTGCGCTGACGTCCAAGTTCCCCAAAATATGGCTCTTTGATGCTTTGTGCTACAAGATCCTCGCACTCCAAATCTGCGACCGGGCACTCTGGCTCCGTCGTCGAACTGCCAGCCTTTGTGAGGATAGAGGAGGCTATGCCTGAACATTGCTCGCACTGCACGAGCGCGCGTGCTTGGCAGGGACGCCGAAAGCCCGGAGCTCGCTCTTTCTGTGCCCACACCTGGCGTGAGCAAAAGCTGACTTTTTTGTGCGTGTTGGTCTACATCAGTCTACATCACGGTGTAAGATAATAGAGAGTTTTAGTAGATCGTTCCGATGACTCCGATAACGATACCCGATACTCTGCCTCCGCCTTTGGGCTTACATATATAGTATCGTTATCGGGGGTATCGGAGGTATCGGAACGATCTACTAAAACTCTCTAATACTCTTCAGGTGAGGACAGCGCGCTCCTCGCGCAGTGCAGATAAAGTTCGGCGCCGGCAGAGGACTCGTCGACCCGTGGGTACGGCAAAGACGGCTCGTGCCGCCTCATGCTCCACACGCGCAAAGCTCCAGCGAGGTTGTCGCTCGTGCAGAAAGACCACTTTTTTCGCTCTCACACAGTTTCGCCGTTTGGCCGCCGGCGACACTGTCAGCCGCGGGCACGGTGGCCGCGGAATAATGCAGCCTTTCGGATGCCCGTCGAACGAACATTATCTAATTCCTCGCGCCGCGCGTTCAGCCCCGCCGCGTCCTCACCTAAAGAGTATATCTTACACCGTGGTCTACATACGCCTTTCCAGGGCAACCAGACAAAAAAGAAGTCTGTAGACCCATCCGCCGAGTCTACAGAAGACTGCGCATACTCAAAACTCCTTCCACAGCACATTAGGCAAAGATGGCGGCGCTCCCAAGACTGCAGGGTCGCCAGGGGCTCGAACACTGACCCGCCAAATTTCTCCGAGATATAACCCAAGATAGTCAAATGCCAAAATAGCCCAAAAGCATAAAACTTCGTACAACTTATTTTACAAACGTCAACCCCTTAACCTAATACAGATAGCTTATTGCTACCCAAAAAGGGCAATAAAAAAAAAGTTTACCCCAAAACCCGACACCTAATAATTTCCTCAAAAGCCCCCTTTCCCCCTTTCCACACACGCACACACACACAAGTAAAAACGATCGCAACTTTGCGATGATTAATCTTGATAGTGTTCATTCACATTCTGCTCGAAAATGTTATTTTCGAGGCTTTCCAAGCCAGAGAATGAAATAGCCCAGTAGTCAACCTACAGATTTTTTAGACAACTACAACGGTAGGTCTATAGCACAACCTAACAACACCGGGCGGCTGTAAGAATTGTTTTTATGCCACTAGCGAAAACAAATCCCATGGCCATATTTTTTTATCTTCGTGGCTGACTGGCTGAATGCACGACCCGTTCGAAAGAAGAAAGTATTCAAGGGCAAGTTTGCAGAACTGTTACGTAAAACGAAAACAAAACAAGAAAGAAAACGAGAAAAGAAAACAGTCGCGAATGGGAGCACAATTTGGCTGTCATATGGGGCGAGAGCGATAGGTTGCCCGTCCGGTTGAGGGCAGGCTGCCAACGTGCAACCACTAGAATGACACATTTTGATGTTCCCACTTCTCGCTGTGATCCGTTCTTTGGCGTTCTTATCTACTAATGCGGCAGTGTCATCGACTGAAAATAAGGACTCGGCCTATCAGTGACTACAGAGTGACTCCGATCTGCGCATCACCACTGACTACAGAGTGACTCCGATCTGTGCATCACCACCTATACTGACCATGTGGTCGACCAGAAGCGGTGCTCTGGTGGGCCTTGTACGACTGGCTAAATGCGCCCTACGACGCGTTGGGTACGCTTATTTCCGTCGTTCAAACTTGCTCACCTATTCAAAGGGTTACATCGCAACCTCTTTTATCGACGGAAATCGTGTCCGACTTGTCCAATTTGATGGCGAATGGTTTCGGAATGAGATCGTTCTAAGCTTCCACCGCGCTTTTTCGCGAGTGCTAACTCTTGGTCGCCACGTCACGGGCAGGAAGCACAAGAAAAGCGTCAACGAAGCACTAGGGAGTTGTTGTAGATCGTTTTCAGTTTCCGCTCCGAGCCAGCCCAATTATGCGTGCGCAGCCGGCTACGCTTAAACTCAGAGCGACCGCGCATGGGCAGTGGCGAAAGCGGCCTACTAAAAGTCGCTGTTATGTTGCCAATAGATCAAGGTAGGGTTGTGAACACGTTTCCTGCTGGACCGGAAAACGTGTAAGAGCCGGAACCAAGCTGAACAAGAAACGGTGTAAGGCCGGCGGTCGTACTAGAATCCTCAAGAGCCACTGAGAGAACGAAAACCGCAGGGCGTCTCTCTCGGACTTCCGGTCCCCAGCACGTGTTCGCTGCCTTCCGTCGTGCTTTGGCTGAGCGTGAGCGCTCGATGCTCACGAGACGCCGAAGCATTATCGAAGGTAGCAAGCTCGCGCTGGACAACTGAAGGACTTCCTACTGTTCTAATCATTTCAGTGACATAGATCGTATACTAAGCGGACGAGCATTCATCGGAGCATAGTATTAACACTGATAGAAGCGCCGCTGATAGAAATCAAGTCCCGTGCGTGCCATGGAAACAGGTCGCGCGCTACGGCGAGAGAGACTGCGTGCCATTATTAGAGATGAGCGCGAGGTAGGTGCTGATTATTACTCTCGGCTTGGGCGTGAGTCACCCTCGCGTCCGGTGCCATCGTATGTCGTCGTGCGCAGAAACGAGAAACAAAGCCAGCGGGGGAGGAGGGGGACACCGGAGGAGGAAGAACGGAACGAGGGGCACAGACAGAGTCATCAAGGACGACGGCATTACTGCCGCATGCGTCTCTCCGAGCGCCGCCATCTTGATTCTGGTGTGTGTATGTCGCCCGATGGTCGAGCGCCCTCTTTTGAAGCGTAATGAGGGATGGTGGGTGTATCACTAAGACGAGCGTTGTTAACCTCCCCCCCCCCCCCCCCGGTTTAGGCCGCTTCATGGCGATATAGTCTGCGGATGGTCGTTTCACACGAACGGTTTGCCCTCGAACGCATCGTTGATGCCTCTGCGCAAGCGCGCGCGAGTCGTTCGGGGCGTCGGGAGGCTCTTCTCGTTCGTTTCTCCCATTCCGGCCGCTGGAGTCGTCACCGCAACACAGCCAGCACCGTTTACGACTCGGGTAAAAAACAAGATGGCGGTCGGTTCGGCGACTGACTTCGCCGACCCAGTCGAGCGTTAGGCTTAGGACAGCGGGAGGCGATTTCCCATCCTGTTAGTCTGCTTCATTTCAGAGGTTGACCCAAATCATTTCGAGGACTGCTCGCAATGGTAAGCGATCGTGAATGCTGTAAGCTGAGCATGCTAGTAAATTTTGCGATCTGCGGGCAGACTAGCTGCCGTGGCGACCGCGAGCAGACGAAATGAATTGGTTCGACGGCACACAACGTGAACGATCGTTCAAGTTCAAGATGACGGAGACACACCACATACCTTATACGGTCGTTTAGATGCCTTTTACTCTATCTAGCTTCGCAGTTCTTGAAATTCCGACCGGCAAATGTTACGTCGGCCGTTTTGTTTACATCAGTCGTACGCCGGAAACACGAGCCGCCACGGATTTACACGTTGCAGAATGTTTCACATGTTGACTAGAAGATGGCGCCACCAGTCAAACAAATCATCATCATCGTTTACACGGTCGCGCCAGTTTCACGATTCGCTAAAATATGCTCAATTTCACGTACGGTTTCACGGAACCGACCAGCTGCACCGTTCGTGATTTCGGAACCGTGTGCTCAAAAAACGACTCGCTAAAACTCCCTATTAACCCAGCTTGGCCCACCCGTACACGCCGCTTACAGGGGCGCCCGCCGGCGGCCCAAGCCTCGCTGTCTCCCATTGCACTTTCGGAAAGGGAGTCCCAGCCTTGCTAGTCTATAGACGCTTTACACACGCGCCAGATTGAGCCGCCATAGCCGACCTTCTCTTGATTTACCGATAAGCCAAGCCACTGAAACGGACGTTTCGAGCCTGCACATGGGCCAATGCTGGGGAGAAGGACGTAGTATAGCCCCTAAAGTGGCAATAACCTGCCCTGCTCTGGTAAGAATGAAGTGCAGCGAACGGAATAATTGGAAACAAAACTGAAGGGCGGTTATGGCGGCGCCCATGCACAGCTGTAAAGCGTCTATAGATGGATGGATGCTAACAGCTGTGCCCTTTATAACGGGCGGTAGCTTGCGCCACCTAGCCTAAAAACCAAAAGTGTAATTTTTCCTCCCCGGTAATTTCTTTCACCATCTGTCTTTTGCAACTATCACCAGGCGGTGTAAGATAGTACCAGAATGATCTTTAATAAAAAAATCGGGCAAAAAAAAAAAACTTCACTCCTTGGTATTTTTATTTTTTTATTTTATTTTATTTCATTTTTTAGCGAGGGAGTTGCTAATTTTTTCTGGCCAAACCTTGTCGGCACAGGATTGAGACTTTGGGCCGGAGGAGCCACGCGAAACGGAGTCCCAACTTCGTTCAGTCCCGCGCCTGTCCCCAGCTGTGCTAGTTATTCATGCACACGTTTTTTTTTCTGTTTAGTTCCATTCTAAATGTGACAGAAAACAGCATCGAGCAGCGTTGACTTCCTCAACTCGTGGCCAGCACATGCACACTTTAGCCGGTATTCATCGCAGCCACGTGCCTCAGCTGATAATATAATCGGAGCGCGTGCTGTGCGGCGAGCATTGTTCGGCGATTCCCACCGCCCTAATTGGCCACGGAAGCGAGCCCGGATGTTCGCCGACGGAACGATTGTTACCGAGCGCAAGCCGACCGGTGACGCACGCTTCCCGTTCAATTCGAGAGCCGCACACGCGGTCGTGACGCTCTCGGCCCCATTCGAGGCGGATCTCGATAGAGCCAGCAAAAGTTTCCTAAAAATTTAAAAAAAAAAGGTCCGATTTTTGTTTTTAATTTCAACAGCAGAAATTACGTTTCTGGCTCCTTACCCTCATGTGCTTGTTTTCTTGGAAAACATATGTTAACCGATACTCAGCATTATCATTCTTTTTTCATTTGACGATTTCTTAAAGGGCAACTCCGCTTCATTTTTGATATTTAGAAAACTATGCAGCCCTCTTCAGTATCATATAGGAAGACCCCATGTCAAATATTACGATCTAATTCCGTCTATATATTTAATAAACTGGCCAGCAAACTTTCAAATGAGCCAAGTAGCCGAAATCTGCCAACTCTAGCGTGCGACGTGAGGCGCAATCGTCAGCGCAGTCAATGCGGCGGAGTTTGAGCGGCCAACGTTGAACCACTACGCCAAAGGCATGACTACGTCATTCTCGCGTTTTGTTTGTTTTTACTTCTCAGAGCGAAATTGAACGATGACGTCATGAGTTTCTCCTCCCGGTGATGGCTCAAGGGCGTCCACGTGATCACCCTAACGCGGATGCGCTGCTTGCGCTGCTCTGCGCGCTTATCGCATGTCCGGTTTCTCCGCACCCCCCTCCCATCTTTCGTGTTCTCCCCTTCCCCCTCTCCCCCGGGCCATCACCGTCCACGCCATCCGAAGCGACCTGCCCGCGTCGCGTGTCCTGTTCCTCACTCCCACGAACGTCACAAGACCACGTGGTTCGACGTGACGTGGCCATGACTCTGACAACACGAGGCCAATGTTGCCTGACGCAACCGAAGTTTCGGTTTCGGTATCAGCTGATGTTTAAATTAAGATTACACAAATAATATTTCACATTTCGCGAATTCGAAGACGTAGAGCTGTTTAGTAGTGCTTTGTGAAATGGAATCACATGTAAGCCTAAATTTTTCGGAATTGAGCGGAGTTGTCCTTTAAGCCGCTCGATTCCGCGCGGTAGTCAGGTTAAATGCCTTTATTTTATTCCTCGGAATTTAAATAATACCGATCGATCGGTCTGTCGGTATGAGGAACGTTTAGCTAACCGTTACCGGTGTTCTGTGTACCGCACTACCGGACCCTTTGAAGCATGCTTTTTGGCGAGCGCCCAGGTGATACCGTGACCGCGGGGCGCGCTTAAAAGCATGCTCCAAAGGTTTCGGTTCTGCGGTATGCGGGAGACGGTAACGGTTTGCTAAAAGTCCCTATTATTAGACTATTTTTTTTTTTTGTGGCCCACGAAGAACCTAAAAGAACCCTTTGCTTTTTTCAAAGTAGAAATTCGTCGTTTTTCTTTCTGGCAATTCATTGATAAAAAAACAAGAAAACACACTGACGTGATGGAAGAATGCTACATAAATTACACATAGTAAAAAAAAAGACGACGGAAATAAAGAAAGAAAAGAACATTATTTTTTCATATATTTCTTTTAAAAGAAGGAATTTTGTTTCATTGATATAGATTATAAGCAACAAAAAAAGTGAATAACTATGCAGCGTTCCGTTGCTAACATTTTTGGAACAAAATAAATTACAGTTTTTGTACCTGCTCTGACGTGATTTCATAATCGCTTATTGACTGTGTGCCAGACTTGGTACTGACGTGCCTAGAAAGACCATAATGTAAGCAGAGGGATAGACCTATACCATACCTCTAACGATGCTTCTAAAAAAATAAAAAAAATATTGCGCATATTCTATAGATGGTTGCCATAAAGGACCGCGATTTATAGTGCCTGCAAGGAACACATTCACTTGCCGGCGCTGCATGCCGAGGTGAATAATTGCGGCCCATGAATGTAGCCAGCGTAGCCTATATAGCTAACGACGCGAGGCCCCGAATAAGGTGCTATTTGTGTTCGGAGACAAAGCGCGTGTACGTCATGTGATGAGCAGGTTTTGCCCTAAAGGTTATCAGGATTAGCCTTCGGTTCGATACCCGCCTCTGCCCGTTTCGATCTCGACGGATGGTACCGTCGTGCGGCCGTGGAATCACTAGCGCGTGGTGCACGCTAACGACCCAAGGTTCCCATTTACAGCGTAGAGAACCCACGCTATTTCATGGCATTTGTTTAAAGGTTGTCCGGTCAACTCATTTTATTTTTTCATCCTCTTTTGCGGTCTTTTTTTTCGCACATACTTTATTGTATACTTCAAACATACTGTATTGAATACATACTTTATTGTATACTTCGAAAGCACCACCAGCTTTCTTTTCGAAGCATACTGTCACTGGCAAGAAAGCAATATTCTTATTTATTTATTTATTTATTAGAGTACCTACATCGCCTAGAAGGCATTACAGTAGGGGGGGGGGGCACAGAAATAACATGCAAAATATACATCGTTATACACGAAAAAAAGAAGAAAACACTACTACACTTATAAAGACTAAATCATATGAAAATTTAAACAATTGATTGAATTTTCTCAAAGAACAGCTCTGGCATCAAAGTTTCTACAATGTCATTAGGAAGCTTATTCCAATCCTCAACAGACCGTGGAAAAAAAGAGAATTTAAAAACATCAGTTCTGCACTTATATGGACGGATCTTTTTTGAATTGTCAACCCTTAAAGACACATAAGCAGGTTCTAGAAGATGTGTTGATTTACATATACCAGTATTATTGTGGAAGATGTTATGCAGAAGTTTTAGACGAAGGCACTGACGTCTGTGCCTCAGCGGCCTCCAGTCCAGCGATGACTTCAGTTCAGTTACACTTGTCCTGAAATCATAATTTCCCGTAACAAACCTTGCAGCACGGTTCTGTATTTTTTTCAATCTGCTCCTCCAAGTTGAACCTATAGGGGTCCCAGATTGTACACGCATAATCAAGAACTGATCTAACAAGTGAAAAATATAAGGTTTCTTTCAGTGACGAGGAGGCCAATCTAAAATTACGTTTAATGAAACCTAGCGATCGACTAGCCTTGGCGGTTATATGGTCAACATGTTTATTCCAACTTAAATTTGACGAAAAAATAACTCCTAAATATTTAGTTTCATTTAAAAGGATGAGGGGCAATCCACCAATGGTGTATGAAGAAGGGAAGAAATTCGTTTTTCTTGTGAACCTGATATAGACACATTTCGATATATTCAAAGACATACGCCATTGAAAACACCAAGCTTCAATCCTGTCCAAATCACTTTGAAGAGCAAGGGCGTCAGCATTACATGAAACATCTGCGTACAAAACGCAGTCATCGGCATATAATCTTATTTTAGAAGAAACTTTTTCGACCAGATCATTAATGAAAATTAAAAACAGGAGAGGTCCGAGTACCGATCCCTGTGGGACACCAGATGTAACTTGGACTGACGGGGACCGAATCCCATTAATTACTACAGACTGTTTCCTGTAGCTTAAGTAGTCACCTATCCAACAAAAAATTTTGGAATCAATGTTTAGTTTCCGAAGCTTAAACATGAGGAGAGCATGTGGAACCACATCAAAGGCCTTATTAAAATCTAAAAATATGCAGTCGACCTGTTTTGCCCTATCGAATGAAAATGCCAAGTCATGATAGAATTCAGTTAACTGAGTAGTGCAAGATAAACCAGAACGGAAGCCATGCTGAGCTGGAGTAAAAAAATTAATTTGGGCAAGGTGACTCATGAGACTGGTGTAAATCACGTGTTCCATGACTTTACAAGATTCACTCGTAAGAGAGATTGGCCTGTAATTAACGACTAGATTTTGGGACCAGACTTGTGAATCGGGACAACATTTGCAGTTTTCCAGTCATGTGGCAATACACCAGTCTCCAAAGACACTGTAAATATAATGGTCAAGTAACGCGAGATAACATCAGCACAGGACTTTAAAACAGTGTTCGGGATATCATCGGGACCAGACGCTGAACCTTGCTTTATTTTGGTTAAAAGCTTAAAAATACCATGCACGTCAAAATAAATTTCAGACATGCGAACCACAGGATTAACCGTTACTTCGGAATGATCATAATCACACGTAATGACATCCGAAAATACAGACCTAAAGTAGCTATTAAAAGTGACAGCCTTTAAGTTGTCATCGGTGACAATGTCACCACTAACACTCAAAGGTGGGACGCCCACGGTATCCTTACGATTTGATCGAATGAACTTCCATAACTCCTTCGGGTTCTGTTTAAGCTTAGTATTTAGCGTCGCGAAGTAATTTGCTCGGGACGAAGTTATCGCATGCTTGAGGGCAGCTCCTATCTCAAATAATTTTCTGTAAGATGCAGAGTCACGGCGTGTGCGGTATTGTTTCAGGGCACGTTTATTTTTATTTGTTAATTTGCGCAATTCAGAATTAAACCATGGTTTGTCACGACGTCGCTTGGACGAAAGAATTCTAGATGGAACGAAAGTTTCAACAAGGGTTGATAATCTCGTTTTAAAAATGTTCCACAATAAATGCACGTCACCCGATACGCTTAATTCTTCGAAAGCCGGAAAATATGAACTTAGGTTATTCGATAGGCCAGTATAATCACCCCTATCGAATAAGTACACTTTCTTAGGACGAAACGAAAAATCATGTTTAAAAGAACAAGCCAAATTAGCGACCACAGCCATATGGTCACTAATTCCAGGAATGACTGTTACAGCTGTAATAGCCGAATCGTAATTACTGAAAAGAAGATCTAGAAGACTCGAGCGGCTGGGAGAAATTCTCGTGGGCTCGTTAACAAACTGTTTAAGACTGTAGTCGTTAATCAGATTAATAAATGCTGCGTATATACCAGAAGAGCTAGCAGTTAAAGGCCGGTGATCTATCCATTGGATTTCAGGTAAGTTAAAGTCGCCACCAATAACAACAAAACCGTCTTCGACCACTGACAAAGCATTATACAAAGAAAAAACTGGGCTAGCATCACTTGCTGGCGGCCTATAGAAACAGCCTACGGAAAGGTAGTTGCCATTTTCAAGGTAGACGCGGCACAAAACCGTTTCACAAGATAAGCCATTGAAATCAATCTTGCAGCTTTTTAAACTTTCATGAATAAGCAAAAAGACACCACCACCTGAAACATTCCTGTCTTTACGATACACTGTGAAATGCACTGGAAAAACCTCCGAATCGGATATAGACTGATCAAGCCAAGATTCCGTCCCAATAACAATGCTAGCACCAGTGACCAAGATTAGAGCAGCAAGATCGTCAGTTTTGTTTCTAATACTTCTACAATTTACATTTAGAACGATAAGATTAGTAAAATACAGTTGTTAAATGTATATCTAAGTTTATCGATAGTATATTCAAATATACTTTCACATTGTCGACGCGCACATGGTCTGAGCTGAAACAGAAAAAAAAACTTAATAAAATATAATCAGCTTACACTTCAGATATTCTAGCATTTACATTGGAAAACATTAAAATTTGCATCCGGTGTATTGTTTTTTCTTCATATCAGTACAAAAGTAGTATACGTTTGATGTATTGCTTCTTCCAAAGACTTAATAACCAAACTTCTGGATGGAAGCCAAGATATGCAAACAAGAAATGTTTTCAGCTGTGGGTTTTTATTTAGTGTCCGATATTTTAGTGTTATAGGAAATAACCAACAGTGCAATGCACCAGTGTTACTGACAGATACACGTGATAAAATGTTGGATAGGCTAAGGTTATCTCAATTAGCACATTGTGACAATTATTTGATAAATATTATTTTATAAATACACTCATGCGTTCCCCAACAAAAGACAAAACAAAAACAAAGAATAATATTTGTAATAATCGCGAAAGGCGTGGCTTGAAATTAAGAAAAAACGCTCGTACGATCATTATACAAGAGAATTCAGTCATATGCCGTCACTTCACGTGTAGGAACGCTTTCGCATTCCTACAAGAAGCGCACCACGCCTTCATATATCTCACACGGCGCTCCGGCGGTGACATCACGCTCCTCCACTGCGCAGCGCGGCGAACCCCGCCGGGTCCACGGCTTGCGTGACGAAGCATCTGCGTTGCTACATGTGCTTTTGGCCAATGGGAATTTAACTGCCGTTTCGCTGCTACAGACGGTTACAGACAATGCCAGCTTCGCTCCATAGAACAATTAATGATGTGGCATTAAAACAAAATTCCGGTGGCTTAGCTTGGCTATGCCAGGATATACGTAGCGTGAGCTTATGCGCACAAAATGAGAGGCGCTATCAAGCAGCTCCGGTGCAGCGTCAGACTTGGCTACTGCGCAACGGAGGCACACACAGCTGGGCACGCGGCGGCGCCAGTGCGTCTGCCGCGGCAATGACGTCAATCCTCTGGAATGTGAAGACCGGCGGGGCGCGCGCTGTGGCGGCGGAGCCCGCGGCGGCAGCGGCTCTGTCACGCCAGCTGCGCGACGTGTGACGTCACTGCTCCTCGCGCTTGCGCAGACCGGCGAGGCGCGCGCTGTGGCGGCGGAGCCCGTGGCGACGGCGGCTCCGCCCCGCCAGCTGGGCGCCATGTGACGTCACTGCTCCTCGCGCTGCGCAGCACGGAGCACGGCTCATTATGCGAGCCACGCGAAACTGCTCAACCTCGGCCAGTGTAGCTCACGCTACAAAAACACGAGAAACCAAATGACCATGCATATTCAAGATGGCCGCAGTGGGGCCTCAGCTGCGAAATTAAATGCCATCCACGGGCGCCTCCTAGATCCCGTTCTTGCTCCGTTTAAATGTTCTCGTTCCATTGTATGAACAGTCATTCGCTGCATACATCCTCAAAACACACTGCTCGGCTCGATATAGATATGAGAGGCCTGTGTATTGCGGTGCAACAAGTACACCTGTACGTGACGTCAAATGAGCAGCCACTGTGGAAGCTTTGTTGTACAGCGTGTATTATTAGCCCCGAGCGGAACCCATTGGAGCGCTGCGATCGCTCGATTGTGACGTAGTGACCAGCATCACGTGACGGGGCCAGGTATTTTCTCCGCTTTGCTTCAATCGTGTCATTCAGCGCGTAGCAGCAGAAACTGTTCGCTAAGTATAATCTGTTTATGCTACGACGCAAAATGTGCGTACGACGAAACCTAAGAACAAATCCGAATAGGCCAAGCGAAACGATCGGAAGTTCCGCGTTACGATGGAACCCTACGATAGCTCGATTGCCGCCAACACCGCTCAGATACTTGGCCGGGGAGACCAACGAGCTTGCGTGCTCTTCGCGCGCTTCCCGACGTCCAGCAGCAAAAGAAAATCATGAGCCATTCCACTCTGTGAAGATGGATGACCAGCGAAGCTGTTTAGCACACGACACAGACGTGACACAGAACTTTGGACAAAGATACAGACGCATTTATTGTCTTGATCGGTGGTCATTGGGACGAAAGGTACGCACGCACATTTATTGTTGTCTTGATCGGTGGTCATTATTTCGCGTGGACGACTATCGCCGCCCCGAAGAGCCGGAGGAAACTGGACACGCACGACGGGACCGCCACCCCGGGGGAGCGGAATGAGAGGAAACTAGGCGAGCAAGCGCTTGGACCAACGACAAGGGTGGTGCGAGCGTAGAGATGGCCGACGCTGTTCGCACAGCGGCAAATCTTTGAGAAACCTTTATTATCTACCTGAGAGTCTACTGATCTTGAAAATGGTGCCTATTGATAACTATACCTACTGAAAATGCATATCCAAGTGATGAGACGTATAAAGAATTTTGGATAGAATGAAGCGATCTTGCATCGAATTCGGGACACTGAGATTATGTTGACGCACGACGAAAAATCCACAAAGCCCTAGCCATAAATATCGAGTATAAATATCTTGAATCACCAAACTATATTTCAACCAGAATAGATCATTGTAACAAGATTAAAGAAATATTTTGCCGAACTGATTATAAAAAATACTTATTTTTCCCTCGTACAATAACGGACTGGAATTCATTGCCTGCATCAGCATTTACTACAGATGGCGTAGGATATCTTTTTCAGTATCCTAAATTTTTTTAACATTCAAGAGTTTGTGTGTGTTTTTTATTTAGCAGTATTTATTGCATTTTTGCCATTGTATTTATGTTCGTGAGTATGTGTTTTATTTTGTGTTTCCCTGCTATAATGCTTCGGCGCTGCAGGTTGTTTCTGAAAATAAACAGCTTCGCTGTAAAAAGAAATACGTAATTGAATTTGAAACTACGATTCTCGGTGAAGGCCGCTCGATCCACGGATACCGGAAGCAACGACAACGATCCCATCAACTTCAGCGGCCACAAGCTGAGAGTACGGTGGAAGCTGCATGACCGCCGGACCAATCAGCCGCCTCCCTCTTGTCACGTGACCGGGCTCTCTGCGCATGGGTATATGTGCGGAAGCGTGATGAGGTGGCGAAAGACAGCCGTGCGACAGGTCCAACGAGGACGTAGCTTCCATCGCAATCCCACGTCACTCGCTGCCTACAAACAAAAAAATGTTCGCCTTTTTTTATTTTTAGGTGTTTTTTTTTTTGTATGAATGACTTGAATTTTGATTTAGATCTTCGGGTTCGAAGGTGATTCTTTTCTGTTCGTCGTCCCCTCGTAATTTTTGAAGTGTTGCGCGGCGGTGGCGGCGGACGCTCTCATCGCAGCGACACACTCGTCACTGCTTTTTGCTGTTTTCTTTGACTACAGCTCAAATAAACGCGGTATTGATTACCCTCGCATCATGCGGCACGTACACTTTATTTTTCGTATGTGTCTCCAAAGCAGCCCGAGCAAACTGCGGAAAAAACTGCGGCGATCGGCATGCCAAGTTCGACGCCTGGTCGGCCGGCCGTCCTCGCGATCAAGAGCAACCCGAAATTCGATCTCGTTCAAATTAGCGAAATAAACCTAAATTGTGAACGACGCGCCTCAAGCTACCTGCTACCAACGAAGCGCAAAAGCGGTCACGTGATCCTGGCTACTACGTCACGACGAGGAGTCGTCAGGTGGCGACACTCCATCTTTTCGGGGCTGCTTGGCAAAGGGTTAACGTTACGGCCTGCTCCAGCCAATCAGGGTGACGGATGCGAAGCACGTGACAGCCCTTACCAAGCGTACGGGGGCGAGAGCGTAACCGTTGGAGGACCCTCTTTGTGAGTCCCAGATGTCGTTCTGTTCTATTAAAATCGGAAGGCTGCCATCAAAACTATTACAGTGGTGGAAAGTTCTCAGCGCGGTAAGTGGTACATTATGATGCCTGCCAATACCCTTTCCAAGTAAAATGAAAAAAAAAAGCGCCGAAATCGTATTTGCGCTGTTAGGCCTGGTTCACACTTGCGAATCGGCGGGCGAATTCTGCAAGAATTCGGCCGCCGGGCGCAGCGTCCACTGTGCATTGCCGCGGCCGATTCCGCTTCGGCGGCAGCGGATTAGCTGCAAGTGTGAACCAGGCCTTGAGTGTCCCGCCTTCTGCGAAACACATTTCGCCCCAGCGAATTTGTTCTGATTGGCAAAAGCAAGTAGAAATGACCAATACACCCTAGAGGTAACAAGGCCTATAGCGCTGGTCTGTTTACGCCACCACCGAGGCCAGCTCGTGGGCCATGTAAAGTTCCTTGATACTTATTTAGAAGTAATGAGAACCAATACAAATGACAAAGCACATTCCGCTGGAACAAAATGGCGGCATTCAGTTCAAACCTCTGCTGCGCGCCGCCATTCGCTTCTTAAAACCTGCACCGTCACGCAGTCGGCGCTTCAAAGAATGTCGCTACTTGTAGGAAGCTCTTATCTGGGGACTTTAGGGCCATGTATACTGGACACGAGTGCCGTGCCAGCATTCAACGGAACTCGTGTTCTCACTGCTCGAATCTTAGACGAATGCTGACTCGGCACTCAAGTCTGTGCCCCTGCCTTTGGCGGATGACGTAAAGAGTCCAGCAGATACGGCCTCGTTATCCGCCAGGCGGAAGCGGCAGATAACAATCCGCCGGCCTTCGATAAATGAACACTCGCATCTTTTCATCGCGAAAGCGCAACGATGCGGGGACTCGTTCCTTCGAACCTAAGCCTTCTCATAGCTGACGCCTACAGCGCTCCAGGTAGCCACAGTGATTCGAACACAAACCCTTTGGAGAGCGATAAAACACACCGAGAGAGAGAGTCTGTAAGGAGGTTATAGAGAGAGATAAGAGGCTACAGCTGCTGAGGCCCCAGCAATGAGGAAGGAAAAGCCGGCAATAAAGACGCTTCTCGCCAAACAAAAAACGCGCTGAGAAAGGCCACTGACCGCGGTAGCTTTTTTTCGCCTACGCCTTTGTGATGAGACAATTAAGTCCGCCGTAGTTCCCGATAAGTGAAACAGTCGGCTCTGCTCGTTTTTCAATTATTCGTTGCGCCCTCTATTTATTTATTTTTTCCACAGAGTGTTATAATTTATAAAGCGGGCCGTATCTCAAAAGCTTGAGAATGCGAGAAACATATCCGCCATTTTCTTTCCATAAAGGCCTTGCTGGAAGATCTCCTTCCCCCACCTGCAAAACGTCAAAAACGTGCAGGTGAAAAAAAAAAATCTGCACATAATAACAACAACAAATTACCGTTCTGATCCGGCGATACGTGCTACAGAAGCATGCATGTTGTTTACGCGATTTAGAAAAATAACAAAGAACAGAAATCGGGCGCCATCAAATGAACCGGCGCTCGAGCTTAGCTATGTTAGTATTCGTAACTTCCACGGCCTATACTCGCCCTTTTTGTTTGGCAGCAAACTCAGTGGCGTCATCGCTAGCCCTGGCACACTTCCGGTCCGGGGATATTTTCTCAATTCTTGGCGCATCATTATTTCACCGTAAGAGTGAATTACGCGTAAGAGTGGAATAAGCGACCATTTTGCGAAACTAGCGCGTAGATTTCATCTCGCAAGTACTGCGAAACCCGCCGTCTAGTTGGGAACCGTATAGTGTTGGAGGGTTATTTACACACTGGCGCCACCTCGTTTCAACTTAGGCGAGAAAGGGGGAATAGAGCGCGCACTAGTTCCTGCTGGATGATGGTCATGGAGCAGACGAGGTTGGATCTGCGACGCGTAATTAACTCTAGTCTCGCGAAATACCAGCGAAATAAGAGCTTTGTACCTCGCACTTCCACGTCCAGAGGGTGTAAGTAAGCACCTTCATTCTGAAACTGGTCATCCCGGGGAAAGGGAGCGTGAGGGAGCTAGTGGTGGGGAAACGCAGATGATAATCGAATCCGCGTTTCCCCACCGCTAGCTTGGCGCCGGCTGCACGAGTGGTAACTTTGGTGCATCCCCGCGTTTCCCAACTTGAAGCCGTTCTAAAATTGACTGATATAGCGGTTTTCAAAGACGCTCAGCAAGGTTTTAATTGAAATCATTTGTCACATCTTCACTATTTTCACTTTTCAAAATGTTTAGGTTTCAATAAAAATTGTCTTTTTCGGAGCAACTATATAAACCATATAAGTCATCTGCACAAACCGCGTTAGCGTACCTTTTAAGAATTTGTTGGAATAAACATGTTCGAAATAAAATCCAGCACCCTGTGTGTACCCCGTCCAGCTAAATATGTAGATCTGTGCAGTGTTATAATGGCACAGACCAAAGAACTTAATTCTGTAAGGTGCTTTGCTTGAGGAAACAGAAAAACATTCCGGAGGGCAGAGCTTTCATGCCTGGGCCTTTGATAGCGACTACAACTGTATCCGCGGGGTTGCTAAGTTTGAACGTTAAGCGTGAGTTGTATGCCGTGGCTTTAACATGCCATAGCACATACCACATCCTCGAACCGTGCTATCATCAAGAGAAAAAAAGAGAGCCAAAAGAGCCTTCGTCTTTTTTTCCTACTTTATGGGAGGGGAAAGGAAAAGTAAGGAAGGCCCTTTGTTTACCTCTCTGTAGGCTCTCAACTTTGAACTGAAGACAGACAGACAGATGTCGCGTGGACTGACAGTGCAAAAAACAACCACTAAACGTTTAAAAAACTGTTTAGATTTTCTTTTGCAAGTCTTGCAAAGAGTCGAAAATGCACTACTTCCCGCAAGAGGTTGGGAGGGGCTCCGCGAACACGAAAAACACTTACGATATCGAGGTCACAAATTTGCAGCCCCCACCTCCTCTCTCTTTTCTCTCTCCCTCTCCTCGCGCTGTTTAAATTACACTCGGCCAGTAGGCAAAAAGAGAGAACACGAACGAACGTTAAATGCCTGAGAACTAAAAACAACAAAAAGAGATTACAAATGAAAAGAAAAAGAAAAAAGAAGGAGAGCCACAAAACGCCTCAGCAGCCGTAGCGAAGACGCAGTACCAAACGAACAGAAAACGAAAAGGCGCCGTAAGTGCTAGCTAGCGCGCCGATGGCAAACCGCTCCACTTTCTTGCAACGTGTAATAAGTCGGCGGCGCCGCACTCCATGACAGTGATGAAAAGAAAGACAGAAGGAAGAAAACGTTCCCTTCGAAATGATCCACATTTAAAAGGGACCGCCAAGCCTGCCTTCTATTCCTGAGCAGAGAGGGGGAGAAAATTGATGCGGTCCCCGAGTTATACTGACCTAAAAAAAAAAAATAAGATTTTTGGTGTGCCGATAAGCTAGTGGCTAAAAAATAAAATAAAAGCGGTCTCTTACTGCTGAGAGGTCAAGCTGAGCGATGTTTTCAAAACAGCGCAGAATGGAAAGGGTAGACTACTGTCAGAACGAGCAGGAGGCAATGAAACGTTGCAGTGATTTCCCTACACACCCCTAAGGGGGTGTACACCCCCCCCCCTTTGTTGTTGTTGTTTTGTTTTTTGTTTTTCCTGTTATTTTTAAGGCACCCCCTTAATTTGCAACGACTCCTCTATCCTCAATGCCCCCCTCCCCCTAACCTCCCCCTAAAAAATTAGCCCCCCCCCCCCCTAATTTCTATTCCTGGGGAAACCCCTGAAGCGCTGGTTGTTACGGCTACTTGATAGACGCTCACTCCTTAAACTTCGACACAAGAAAAAAGAAATCGGTGAACCAACGGGAAAACAATTATCTTAAATACTTCGATCGATTATGTAGTGTTTTATACGTATACATACAGGGTGTTTCACGAAAGGTGGACAAATTCGATATTGCGAAAACTACGCATTGCACCAAAAAAAGACTTGTGTCGTTTTGGTCCTAGGCCAGGGGCCTACTTAGGAAAATTATAAAAGTTCGGGATAATTAAATTGTTAATTATTTCTTGGTAATTTTTTTTGTTTTTAAATAATTTGGAAGCTTGCTGAGCATCATCGAAAAACACTAAATAAAAAAAATTGGAGTGCGATAGAAGGCACGCGCTACGTTTTACAGCTTTCTGAGAAACCGCACAACTTCAACGAGTTTTTAGTTTCGGCTTGCAATCGGAGCGCTTCTCGGCAATGACGGTACCGCGCCCCGTGGAGAAAGAGTGCAACCAACATCTGCTTCGCTGTCCTCGCGCAACGCAGCAGAGGCAGGTTGCACTATTTCTCCACGGGGCGCGGGACCGTCATTGCCGAGAAGCGCTCCGATTGCAAACCAAAACTTAAAAACCCGTCGAAGTTGTGCGGTTTTTCAGAAAGCTGTAAAATGCAACGCGTGCCTTCTATCGCACTCCATTTTTTTTGTGTGTGTGTTTTTCGATGATGCTTAGCAAGTTTCGAAATGAAACCATGCCCTTAAACTCAATATTTAAAGAAATAATTACGTGCAAATAATTAACAACTTAATTATCCCTAACTTTAACAATTTCCTAAATCGGCCCCTGGCCTAAAACCAAAACGACACAAGCCTTTTTTTTTTTTTTGGTGCAATGCGTAGTTTTCGCATTATCGAATTCGTCCACTTTTCGTGAAACACCCTGTATATACAAAACGAGGAAGGGGTCTAGTTTCCACTGCACGAAGTGCGGGCTGCGAAAGAAATAAGAAACAAGTTTTGGCAGTAGGATTTTTGTCCAAACGATAACCTGGCGGTCTCTGCGCCGAGAACCTCAGGGAGGTTAGGAGACAAGAGCGCGGGGACCTAAAGCTAGACCCTAGCTGCCTTGGTCTCAACTGCATCCGTTGAACATGTTCGAATACGAAAGCCAAATGCCGGACGCCGGCGCTACGCGCTCTAACGAGTTCGACGAATGGGCTGCGTGACAAAGGCCGCTAGCCTTAGGTCTACCCAGAGCGGGCAGAGCCAGGGCGTGCATCAGACGCAGAGAGAGGGCTTGGCACGCTCTCTTTGCCAACCAGAAGCCGAAAAGAATAGTCCCCTAGCGGTGGTAGCGAGAGACAGATTTAATAAGAGCATAAGGGTTAAACGTAGTAACTTTTCGTGGTTGAAAATAGGGTGCACGTGATGTTTCGATCATGATCCTGAGGAAGGATGTAAGAAACGAACTCTGTTTTGCTCCGACAGAGCATGACCGCTCGGACGGCAGATTCCCGGCCCTCGGCGCCTGGCGTACGGATTATGTCGATCGTTCCGCTAGTCGTATTCTTCCACCATGATTTTGGATGACCGCGATTGAAACATCACGGGCACCACGTTTCAGTCACCGAGAGCTATTCCGACGAGCTTATTAATTTCGCTTCACGCGACCACCGCCAGGGTATCATTTCCGGCTTCTGGTTGGGCACATTCGAATTTGTGAAGACGCCCTGGAACACGACCAGCACGCTTTCGGCCAATGGCGCCTCCTCATTTGCCTCCTATTGGCGATGTGAGCGATCGAAAGCGTCGCTGTGGTCGGCCCACCACAATTGGCCGAATGCTGACTATGACGTCAGCAAAAGATTTCTCATCGACAGAAATAAGAGGAATGTAAGAGCTTCAATTTTGACGATGTTGGCAGTGTTGCTTTGAGAGCGCAATGATTTCGAACTTCCACCATGCTAATTATAAACACCATCGAACTTGTGGTTCGCAAGGTAATGACGTCACGAAAGGTAACCAAACGAGGACGCCACCGAAACATCTCGCCGCTAATACTTCCCCAACAGTGGCCAAACACTTCTGGATATACGGCTCTAGCTGCGCCTACACATTTCAATCAGAGCTCGGCGTACTAATGCCCCGCGCGCACGCAAAAGAAAAAGAAAATCATTTGTTTATTTCTGTATAGCTGGCACATGACGTCATCGCACCGTGCTGCTGGTCATTCCTAATTGTTCTTGCAAAGAAAAAAAAGGGAAAGAAAGAAAATTGGGGATGCGAAATGTGCTGCAGAAGGTATAATAGGCGCTCAGCAGCCAAGCTACCAGAAAGCCCGCTGACGTGACGTCAATCAAAGCCACGCATTCTGGTGGAACGTATAATCTATAAGAGAGTTCCAACCACGAAAAGCAGAACTTCGCCCACACAAAGTGGTCTAATGTACCCGTAAATTACACCGTTCAGCAGCTGCTAAAAACACCATCGATCAAATAATTTGTAGAAGTACGGTATTAAATTTGCAGGCAGCTGGTTATAGAAGTTTCGCTGTCTCGCTTTGTCCCATACAGGGAAGAAACTGGTGCGTCTTTATGGAGACGCTCTTCTCGGGTATCATCAAAATCAGGTAACGTCAAAACCACGGTTCCGGAGGAAGGAGCAACACACTCGCGCTCCACGAACTCACGAGCGACAGGGTTTCAAGCGAGAGGCTGGTGCCAGCGCTCGTGGATGTGCACGCTCACTGTGGCTATGCGGTGTCTGGATCAAAGAATTGGGGTTCTGTGGATATTTAGACAGCGTGTAGTTGGTCAGCCATTTCAAAGTTTCGACGAGTCACTCGCTGTAGATGAACAATTTAGCCAGCGCAGTTCAACTGCTAGTAGTGATACACGACCGCACGCCGGTAAGATGCTCATCCAGATGGAAACGGGCAGGGGTGGGGATTGAACCCAGGATCCCTGGGTTCTGCAGCGTTAGCTTTCGCTCCACTTGCTCCGAGCTGATGTGCGCTAGCGCACTCGGCCACCGATCTGAATACGCGCCTCTGACTCGTGTGTTTAGCGCCCCACCTTTCAATGGCAAGAAATAGCGTCACGAAAGCCGCGGAGTGTCATGCTGCCGCGTGTCGCGATCCTAGCGGTTGGTGAAAGTCCCGGCAAAAAAACGTACGAGTGAAGGTTAGCGTCCCCGTTGTTGCGGAGTCCCAAAACTACCCGGCCGCTGAAGGTTCCGTGAAATCTCGGGCTGGAAAAACGACCTGCAGAAGAACAGGCGTCTGCCCCAACCGTGCACCACCGCTTCTGCTGTGACACTTGTTAGACGACACCGGACGGAAATCGAGGGACCACTTTTTGAGGACGCGGTGAAGAACACCACTCGGAAACCCAGGCACCGTATACCGTGGCCACAGTGAATGAACCGTGTCACCCGTAACAGACAGCGGGCAACGCTGACGAAAGCAGCCATATACTCCCAACCGTAGCGTCACCGTCACCTGTCTTTCCATCGCGAAACGGAGGCCACCAAGAAGACGCCTTGCACACTGCAAGATGGAATGGCGCTTGCGTGCTGAACCTCACGCGATTACATCTACCAAGGAGGACGAATGGTGAGCGCGCAAGACTCGCTTTTGGAAGTATATAAAAAGCGTGAAGCCTGGTAAAAGGGATTCACCGCGTCTTACGCAAACCAGCCCAGACGTCCTCATTTCATAACGGACGGCGGCCCGTGCCGTGCCGCGACGAGGTCGCGACGCCGCGCTCACTCCTCCGTCCTCCGTGTCACTTCCGCGAGAGTGGCGCGGCTGGCTGCCCGCTGTTGACACAACAACAACAACCACCACCGCCGCGACATGGCCCACCAACGTCCAGACGTGCGCCAGACTTTCTTCTCTAATTTGGGACGACGAGCGTTGCCGTCGCGCACGTGCTTCGAAATTCTCGCGCGCCACGCGCCGGCTTTCCCCGTCGCGCACGGCAGGCGTGTGCAAAGGCGGATGGCACACACACACACACAACACCGAGCGGCGCGCCTGTCTGTAACCGCCGCCGTCGCTATACGTTGTCCCACTTTGTCAACACGTTGATGGCAGTCGCACGAAGCATGTTGTATACGACACGTTGTGCACTCCGTTACGGCGCAAGAGGAGCCTAAGTCCCTTACGAGCAAATTGGAGCAGTGGAGGAAGTGTGTACACTGCGGGACACCGTTAGCGCGAACGGGTCCTCGGCGCCTTTTGCGAGCAGAGCACGAGACGGCACGAGTTTATACACTATAATAATAATAATAATAATAATAATAATAATAATAATAATAATAATAATAATAATAATAATAATAATAATAATTTGTAATCCCATACAGAGCCTATGGGGAACCCGACTAGAAAATTTGAATATTGGGACAAAGTCATTTACGTAAATGATGAGGGAAGTATGCCGGCATTGTCGATGCGGTATTCGGTCTTATCGGGAGATATAACCTGGGGAGTACAAACCTTCGGTTCAATTAATTCGCCTAAAATGAAACCTCGACCACGTGTGAGGCTGAAAGGTTCGGTTCAATGTCGCGCGACTAGCGAGTGCTTCGACGAGTGTAGTCAAAACAAACACGGAACATTAAACCGACGGGAAAAGCGCCGGGACCATGTCGACAAACTGGGGGAGGGGCGGGGGGAATGCCGCGGAACATCGCCAGACCCTGAGAAGCGACGAAAAAAAAAATATATATATATAAGACACAGAAATGCTGAGAACGATGGAAGAAGCCTGCGAAGGAATAAAAGATGTATGAACCGAGAACGAGAGGGAAAAGAAGATAGATTCGAGGGAAAGAGCGAAGAAATGCGAGGCCAAGGCGACGTCAGTTGCGGCAGCATGCGGCAGCAAGCGAGCATAGCGGCTTGCATGTGCCACAAACCTGTTTTCGAGAGCGGCCAGCACCGCGCCGCCACTCGTTAACGGATCCGAAAGAACCAACTCAGAAGAAAAAGATTACGCGCCCTGCATTTGGGGTGTGTATATACTCTTCATTCGTGAAACTTGAATTTTATTCCCTCCCTTCTCCCGCACGAACCCACCCAGAGAAAAACCAAACAAACAACAAACAAAAATGTCGGTGTGCGTGCGTAATTGTGTACACACCTGGGAGGCACGGCGGGCAACGCCGCGAGCTTTTGTACAGCTCCACGGCCCATCGCCAGATCGCCATCTAAAGTAGCGAACGAGAAAGAACGAAACCGCATCATGCGCGAAATTGCGGGCGGGCGACACTTACTTATACGCGAGTAACTGCATGCGGTCGCCAGTAACGCCAAGTATATACAGTATAGAGAGCGAAGCGAGGCGCGCCACTGGGCCGAGTTGAGAAAAGAGAAAAATAGTACAGGAAACCAAAGGAGAGTTAAGACGCAAATCTGGTATTATAGGGCGGTGCCCCTGCCGCGTTTGTGCGCAGTAGACCGGGCTGAAACGGGGGAACGAACGAACGGTGTCGTCCCAATGCGGCTGAAGCCTCAATTCGGCTACAAGTTTCAATTCGGCTGTACGTTTCAGTTGGGCTAGAACGAACACACAAAGTCCCGTTCGTGCCGTGTCTTTTTGGTGCACGGCGGACCGGACTGAGGAATGCATTTTGAGCAAGCGCGCGGTAGCTCTTGTCTCCAGAGTATCAGACCGTGCGCGTGCGCGCACAGCCCGGTGACTCTGCATTTTTTTTTTCGATTGGGAGATAAGCGCTGGAAAAGTATACTATGTATTCCAAATACAATCGTCGCTCTGCGCGAAGCAGTTTTAGCTTGTTATAGAACTACCAATGCCGTTTCGCGAGCACCAAGGACTAAGATGGCGTCATCGAAATTGTGGTGCATTCGAGTTCTCGCAGAAGTTTGGCTCGACGAAGCGTCGTCGTTTGTTGGAGATCTTTGTGCGATACAAGTACCGGGCCACGTTATGCCTTCCTTACGTGCTTCGTTTGCGCTTCGCGATGGGAGCAACACATTCCAGAAGGACTTGGACGTCAGCCGCCGTACTAGTAAACAGTGCTCGCTGGAAGCTGAGCCGGTTGACCTCGGATTATTGTAAACCGAGGCCGCCAAGTACACACGCCACATTCCTTCATCTCGGAGTACGACTCGTGCATTTCTCATAGACACGAAGTGGCATTCGAAAATGACAATTAAAAAAATTAAAAAAAGATTAAACCTTCGCAAAAATTATTAACGTCGATCTACTAGGAGAACATCGTTGGTGTGTAAGCGAGCATACCAAAAAGAAAGAGGCAAATGCATGCCCACGATTCACACACCCCGTCTTACGCCTTTAAGATGGGAGTAAAAGCTCAAGCGTATAAGACAGAAAAAAAAAAAAGCGGGCCTCACTCGGAAGTTAATTTGTCTGCCTCCGCTATGGCGACCAGATACGGCGAGCTTTGCCACATTTCCCACGTAAGAGAGAAGCCGGCGGTCGTTCAAACATCATCTGCACTAAATGGCGCGGTATTTCGTCACTGCCCACGTAACCAAACAGACCATCGAAAGCCGGGTGCTTAGGACGAGCAGCCTCCGCGGTGGCGATCCATTGTGAACGCCCTCGTGGCGGCTCGCTCGATCGCTCGGCGGAATGCAAGGCTAGCTGGTTGTTCCCGCCGGGGAGCCCCTCGACCAGTCGGCGCGAGTGGCCAGCCTTGGCTCTCTTCGCCAGACGGAAAGCCGATTTCGCAGGTAGCAACAACACGCATCCGGCATTTCCAGCGCAAGTGGCTTTCAAAACGCCCCCTTCCGCCGTCGCTGCTGAACGCTTCGCGGACAATGGGGGACCGCAATCTCCGTTGTGCGCGTCAGTAAACACGTGACCTCCCAATCTCCCATACCTAATCCAGTGCGAGATATTGTTGCCTGTTATTGAGAGATTACGGGGCTTTTTAGGGTATCGCACGCAGGGCTAAGGTCGATGACCTCGGTGTTACGTATTTAATAGTGCGAACACTGCTTCGAATCGAAGAGCGCAGCTTCATGCCAAGCTTCAACGCTGCAAAAAGAGCCGGTATGTCGATGGGTTTCTATAGCACTGAGAAGGTTAGGAGTGACGCGTCACTACTCGATTGGAACCCGCACACGCCTAGTATTTAGCGTGAAAGACGAAAGCCGAAGGGCCATTTAAGCGGCGCTGAAAGCGCGACGTCAAGGCCTTCGTCATGATGTAGAATACCCGAGACTGTGGTAAAAGTTGGGAAACTTGGTCGAAGAAAAAAGACAGGGGAAAAGAACCAGAAAGAAAAGAACGGATATTCTACATCATGATCAACTTCCTGCAGCTCGTCTGCGCACTCACTGTTTTTTCAAGGCCTTCGTCGTCTTTCTGCGCGTGTTCATCCGCCGCAACATATCGTATGAGGCACAAAAGAGTGCGCTATGATTGCGCTTTAGTCCGTGTCTGTCGCAGACTGGTTAATTTGGCTAGTTGGTTCATAGTTTAAAAACTATAAAAGCGATGGAAACGACGAGCATTCAAATGATCCCTTTTTAGGCTTTAACAGTTCGTTTCACCTAAGGTGAAACGAACTACTTCGTGCTTCTTACAAGTATACCGACATTCTTTGAAGTGTCGACTCAATGACGACGGAATTTTTAGGAAGCGAGTGGAGGCGAAAAGCTGCAGAATGAACTGGAAGCCGCAATATTGTTCTTATACGAAATATGCTTCGTCATGCGTGATGGCCGTCGCTACATGTACAAGTACCAAGATTAAGGACGCTCAGGCAAGGCCACAAAGCGGAGCGAGTCATCCCCGACCGCCATCGGCTGTCTCCTTGTGTGTGTGTGTGTGTGTCGCTTATCGCGTGGCAGTATCAACATAGAAAAGAGAAGGAGGTTCAATACAACGGTAAGTGAGTGGAGGATGCGGGGACATCACGTACAACCTGTGCTTTCCCCGTCTTCTTATCAAGAACTATGCGGTGCTTGCGATAAAAACCGACCTTCGCAAACGTTCTATTTGCGTTCAGTGGTGGCGGTGAAGCCGTCTGCGAGTGTTTCTGACTGTTTGACTATATTGGCTTCGAGATCGACCTAGAGAGGACACTACTGTCGCGCTATCATCATCATCGTCAAAGCGGGGATAGAAGCATGGCCGCCCCATAGGCTCTCCACGTTCGCGCACGAGACGGTGTAGATTCTTGGGTTTATTTTGTCGCACGGTATCGGTGGGAAAACAATAGGGAGTTTTCGTAGACCGCGTTCTTCCCTCCGCTAAGCCCTCCGCAACGAAGAAGCAGCTACCGCGCCTGCGCGCCAATGGCATTGGCTGTAGAAACCCGGATCTCGTAGTGGGTTGCGGAGAGCGTTGCGGGACAGCGGAAACGATCTACGAAAACTCCCTAATTTGAGCGGAAAATTGTGCGGTATACCGTTCGGTGCTTCAGTGAAGATCGAATCGTGTTACCAGCGTACGGCCTAAATTTAAATAATCGCTCGTGTGGATGCGTCGTCTGCTCTAGGCAGATGTTGGGAGGCATGGATCACCACAACGGGTGCCGGTCTCCGGGTGAACTGCACTAGTGATTTCAAATGTTTGTTCCTTTTAAAAATAGATGCATCGGGTCACCAACGTGGGAATTCGACAAAACAATGAATTCTAACCCGGATAATATGATACGGGCACTGTGGACTGGGAAATCGCAGGTTCTATGCCTTTTCGCTTTTGTAACTTTTCGCTTTTACAGTAATATAAATATTTAGCATGAAGAGAAGTTAGTGCTGTATCGAAAATTACCGTGCTATTGAGTTCCGCTGCAGCCAATGTTTCCCTTTACTGTGCCATGGTGTGGGCAAGTTTTTCGGAGTCGGAACAATTCTACTACGTTACGATTGAGGAGAGAGTGCCTCTTCCAGTTAAGATCCGGAAACTGTTCGTTGGCAGCACAACTGAAACAAGTGAAACAAAATATTTTAACATGTCTCCCACGAGTGGAACAAACGGGTGTAACTGAGCAACGCAGTACCATGCGTGTTATTAAATGCTTCTCCCGGTAGTGTGGGTTCACCCGCTTCAATTTTCTCGGTGAGGGCTACGGATGTCAGAGGTAATATTATGAATTTCTGGCTAAATAATCTTCTATTCAATCATAGTAGACTCTGCAACTCCAACGAACGACCCGCACCACGACACAGACAGCATCGGCCGCAGCGACACTCTTTTACTGCTTTTACTGATGACGGCGAGCGACTCTCCCGAGAGTTTCCGATAACCCTTGTCTAACGCGTATCGGGACTGGGCAGTTCATCGATTAACCTTCAGAATATTTAAATGATGCTTTAATTGCGATATTTGTCTTGCCGTTTAATGGGAATTTTGTGCTGGTGAAAGTAACAAAAAGGAAAAGGAAAAAAATGCCTGTTTTAACATTTCTGACGTCTTTATTTTTTTAGGACACAGGCTTGCGCGGTAAATCACTTCAGAATGCTTGTAATTGTCAACTGAGGGTGATTATACTGTTTAAATATTAACTTAAAAAGCTTCACTTTAAAAGGCTTCCTGCGTTCCATATTACTGAAGGCGCCACAACGTGAAAATAAAAATTGGACTGCAATATGCCATTTATGACATCGTAAAAATATTGTAGTTTCAACGTCTTTCATGCAGTATGACTGGAGACAAATGGATTTACAATTGATTAGTTTATTAAAGGGTGGCGATCGATCGGGTTAATTTTTTAATCAACCCAATCAACTTTCAATGTTTTATGAAAGCTATGGATTGTGCGAGATAACAAAAATATGTGGGACCAGCGGTTCCAGCAAACCACAACACTAAAATTACGGTAGCATACGACTTAATATTAATACGCTTCGCTGAATTTCCACGCGTGTGAAACGACACAACTTTTAGTAAGAAGAAACAACAACAGAAACCACAAGCATATTTCATGAGGAGGGCCCAGCTTAGCCGGAAACGCGCTTGCGTCGTCGAGATCCACGCTTCTGAACGTGCGCCCGTAGCAGACGACGCGCGGCGGTATCCCCGCTTTCGCATGTTTCCGATTTCGGCCGCACGGTGGCGACACGGTTCGATCTTGAGGCGAACACTTTTCCCTTCCCCTCACCACGAACGGGGCCCTCAGGGGGTCCGCGAAACATCAATGGTTGAGAACCACTGTTCTAGGCAATGCCTGACGCGCCATAACAACCCGCATCTGTCAAAAAGCAGCAACCATGCGCAGGCACGTAGCAGGATTTTGTTTCGGGGGAGCCGCCCATGACAAAATGTTGTACGAGGAGGGGAGGGAGGCCTGAGCAAAATGGAAGATTTCGGGGGGGGGGCCAGGCCCCATGGGCCCCCTGGATCGTGCCGACACACTCTCAGAAAAAGGGTACACGTCGCAAAACTCAGTTCGACGTATACATCGCTCTGACGTTGAACCGACGGTACCAGCTTTCACGAGCGGCTTGATAACCGAGCTGTACAACTTGTTAAATTAGCTAATGTGCGTGTGACTACAATCATAATAATAATATTAATAATTATCATGGTTTTTGTCGTACTGCAATATACCTCAGTGCTTTTCTTTCTGTAGTCTTTGATGCGTACTTTAGCTGTTTAAAGGATACTTAACGAAATTTGAAATATTCCCGTCGTGTTCAAAAATAGGTTGAATAGATCCACAATATCCGTAAATGACAATCGCCCGTTTGTATTTTGATCCTGGTGGCTGTATTTTTCGTTATAAACGGCCCATTTGGCAAGCGCTCGAGAAGGCCCAGCGCAATCGTGACGTAAATCGTCTCAAACGAGCAGCTACGGCGAGTGCTGAAGTCGAGAGGATGGCCTAGTCGGTCCAGCCACCGAAGCGGCTGTTTTTGTACGAATTTTGAGCGACGGGTTAATTCTATAACCTTGTAGTAATAGCGACTTCTGCGACTCACAAAAAGGATTCTCGGAAAGGGAGTTCCTCCTTCCCCCCTTTTCTCGTCGTGGCCGGAGGCGAGACGATTTTGTCACTAGCTTCAGTTCCTAGACGAGCTTCAAACGAGGCGTTAGCGACATCCACCAGGTGCTCTTTGCTAATCGTTTAATTCGTCTTGCACCTTTTCGAGACTTTTTTAACAAGATATTGGCATGTTCCATGTGATACTGCTCTTTGGACACATATAGACCAAAAAATGAGCGCCGAAATTTCGCAGTATCCCTTAATAAGTTATATCGCACCCTTATCAAGCCCATGTAAAAGTTAGCCCGTCAGTTCGACAGTGCGCTGTTCGCGTCGAAGTGAAGTTTTGGGGTGCATTATAAGGAACAAAATGGTGTCAGACACCCTTTTTTTAGAGTGGAGATGCATAAAAACGTTGGGAGGAGATGAGTTTCTCAAATTCTATATTAAACATAAGGAAGGTACATATGTATCTTCCCTCGTGTTTAATTACTGGTACCAACACGCTCGTTTTGTACTTAATTTTATTCAATGTTATTTTGTTTGCGCAAACTCTAACGCTACAAACAAAAACATTTTTGTTTGTTAGGCTTTATTTGTGTTAATGCAGAACGGAGCAGCAACGCCAGCTAAAATCAAGTTATGGCATGATAGACCACCACAAGGTGGGTGAGGTTTTTTGCTGCCTTTTTGGAGGTAAGTAATAATTGAAAGCCAGCGTGTTGGTGAATAGATTGGAATACATGGAAGGATAAAACAAAGCGGAGGGGTAGAAAATAACAGAACTTCTTTCGTGAAAGAAGTTGTGTTTCCGTCCCCGTCCTCTCTGTTTTATCCTTTCATATGTTCGGCGGTAAGTGTTGCACTTCTAAAATCGCATTACGCGCTGTATTCGTTTTGTTAAAAAAAAAAAATTAACATTGCTTTTGAAAAAGTTGATTTTGTTTCAAGCGATCCATATCGGGAATCACTGCTTTTTTAGGGATTGTCCCGATCTCTTGAAAAACAGTTGTGACTCAAAGATGTCCTCGCAATGACAGTTATAACCACCAAAATACATCAGCAAAAAGTATGATTAAAGACGGCCGCCGCAAAGCAGCGCCGAGGTCCCGATTGAGAATGCCGCTACGGAGGATCAGGGAGATTCCAACGTTTCTAAACACTTCGGAACACCCTATACTGTGTCTCGTGCGCTGTGATCTTGCACTCTTTAGCTAACCTGCCATAGGATGGGTAGAAATTATAAAGCAAATCGCGAAACAAATCGAGAAACGCTCCTTTTCCCGGCACTCTGTCCGGCTCTGTTTACCTTTATATAGCTGTCGGAGGCCACTTTCCTTCGGGAAGACATAAAATTCGATGCCTTTATGCCTAATGCTGTTATTGTAGCACCCTGCAGGCACACAAGAGGTGAAGCCACCCGTCGAAAACCGTGAGTAAACACCCGACTAATACCCGTGCGACACGGGCAACTCGAATGCCTTTTACAGCTAATGACATTTGTGTGATCGGCGAATCAGCTCGCAATCTGTCGCGCGTGGAATGCGCCACGCCCGGAGTGTCGCGCGCTGATTGGCCGTCCGCTCAAATGTCATTCGTTGTAAATAGTATTCGAGTTGCCCGTGTGGCACGGGCATAACAGTCCGTACTAACCCGAAAATGTCCAAACGCCGGCGCACTGGCGCGGCCGGAAAACTGGGGAGAACTACAGGTAGACCAGAATGCACCACATCAGCGGTGGCGTTGCGCAACTCCTGGTGAGATCGGTTCTTCTTTCCAGGTCAAACGGCATCTCGCGTGCACATCGCAGTTGGCTACGATAATTATTGTTGCGTGACGGGGGACCCGCGGGGCCGTTGACTGAATAATGTAAGCACCCTAAAAGCGTATAAATCATTTTGACATCTTGTTGCGTCTGTGAGGTTTCCTTTTTCCTCTTTGTCCCAAGACAGACCACCTGCACGTAGATCAATTCTTAAACTCGCCCTTTTTGTTTTCTAACGCTCCAATATTTCAGTGTCTCCGTTGCCGGAGATTCGAAACGTTTAACGTGTAACCGCGATTCCTCCAATATCTGGCATCGTATGTGCACAAACGCGCAAACGCAAAGTTCGCGGTGCGACGGTTCACTGCACACGTAGACCACTATATACATACACCGCGTCGGGATAATCTATGAGCTGGAGGCCGCAAAGAAAGACAGGATCGCGAGCATGCACCTCACGTACTTTTATCTGAACTATGCGAATGTGTGCGTGTTCGATCCTGCGTGAGAGAGAGAGCGTGTGTGGCGCCCTGGAATAATTGATTACCTCGAGCGATGCCGCGCTTGCACTGTGTGGTCGCGCTCAGTTGGCTGCATAGCACTTGCGACGGTTTATCACTGGTGTCTCTTATATCCTCGTTACACGACCACACTTAACTGCACTTACGCTAAGCCACAGTTCGCGCACCATACTTGCGGACAACATGCTGTGGCTATGCAGTCAAGGGAGCACACCTGCGCTGGAGCATCTTGAGCACCCATCAAAACAGTGCACGCGCGCCCTTCACTTCTGAAACAGCTGTCCCGAGAGTAAATAGTGCGGTAACTGGTGATGCCGCGTAACGAAGTTAAAGGTGAGTTAAACTGCGGTCAAGGGTGCCCCCCGTCTAACGCGGGCATTAAGGCTGCGGTCCCACGGCAGCCATCTTGAACAAGGCGTTAGTTCAACCAATAGATGGCGACACGCACCCGTGGGGTGGCCGAAACATTGGCTCACGGTGGGATGGCTCGAGCACCATCACGTTCCCCTCGTGGCCTTGCTCGCGCCGCTGCCAGCTGTGCTCAGCTGGCTCAAGTAGCGTGGCCCAGCAAACGCATGTATGCGAGAATGTCAGGCTGATATAGGGACATGCGGTTCGGCGGTTGCCACGGGCTTTCGCAATAAATCTTACCAAGAAGGAATCAATTGTTGATTGACGTGTCAATATTCTTTCAATGAAAACTTCTTCTGCAGGAATGCACGCTCAGTAGACTCAATATTCCAAGACACCAGTGGAAGCGGACGTCAAGTAAACTGCTTCGTAATTTACGGTACTTACCTCACCATTATAATGACGACCGAAAAGTGACATAACGAAATATTGTGTTTCATGGGATCCGGAAGATTTTGTAAAGGTTGTTACATTATAGTTCCCAGAAGACAAACGCCGTTGCAATATTTTCGGAAGTACCGATATAATGTTGTAAGTACAGCTTAGGAGGAGTATGATGAAAACCATCAGAATAAATAGGAAGACGTTTATTTGCAATGAAGAAACTATGAATGAACGGCGTTTAGCGACGGCAAGTTATGAGCGTATGGGAATTTATAAGTTCACGTGATTGCTAACTATGGACATGCGGACAATGACGACCTGTTTTGTCGGGAGATGGAGTAGCTGTGATGACCTGATATCGGACGACTCGTGGCAGACGAACAAGCAAGTTTCTTCTCAGCGAATGGTAAGCGTCCAGTGTCAAGCAACGTGGCTACCGACGTTGTCGACGTTTCGAACACTTACCACTTTCGACAAAAGTGCTGGCACCTGGGCTAACTTTGTGGAAAGAGTCGAAAGCTTCCTCGAGTCCAGCGCCATCATGAACTGTAACTTAAAACGATCCACTATTCAGTCTGTAGGTGGCGAAACGTATCCGCATCTGCGGAGTCATGGTCGATGCGTACTCTAAGTGGTTGGAAGTTTACACGATGCCTGCCACGACGTCCAAACGCGTCATTGACGTTCTACGCTCTCTTGTCCCTACTTTTGCCCTACCGAAAATACTTTTCTCTAATAACGCGCCATATCTTGCTTCAAATAAAATAATCAAGTCCACCCCCCCCCACAAAAAAAAAAAAAAAAAACGGCATCAGGCATTACATTAGTGCACCATACTATCCTGCAACTAACGGGCAAGCAGAACAGATGGTGTGCGAAACGAAAAAGCCCTCTTGAAGCTTACGGAAGAAGCAGTTCAGTGAAGAATCGCCAGGTTCTTGTTCCAGCAGCACGCGACGGTCTCATCTTACACGGTAAAAACACCCGCCGAAGCAATGTTCGGCGGACGAAGAGCTCGCACCCCTCGGTCTCATATGATACTATGGCCATGAATGAAGATCGAGAGATTCCCAGATCGGGAGTAAT